>CAMXCT020001531.1:0-100160 GCA_947184155.2 Cladocopium goreaui
AGAAGACGACTGGTTCAAAAGTTTTACGGTGTTTGCTACATAAGATGAACCAGGTAGCCCCGAACATGCGTTCCAGCTCTTGGGGGCCCCTCTTCACTGGCACCGCCCCGCCAAGCCTGACTCGCGATGAAGAGCGGGCACGACATCTCATCACAGACGGCAGCATGGGCGCAACCAGGGCCAAACGCATCCTGGAGAACCTTCATCCAGATTCGCCTTTGTTCTGCCGAATCACCTTCATTGAGGCATTAGCCGCCCTTTGTGCAACGTACCCACATGAGGTGAGCCGTAAAGTGACAGGCTCCAACAAAGAAATTAGGAAGGTTCTTTGGGCAGCCACAGCACCAGATAGATTGGAATGGCTGATGAACAACCTTCGTGTGCGCCACGGTCTAACCCCTCTAGAGCGGGGGTTGCTGCCAAGCGGCACGTCCTCTAATGAGTCCCTTCATGCCGAGATAAATTCGTGGACAAAGTCAATACGGTCCCTGCATCAAAGCACCTTGCGCATGAAGTTGGAAATTATGCAGTTCGGTAAGATGTTGACCCACCATGTGGCTTCATGTTTTCCAACAGTTCAACAAACTTCTGAATCGATATTGCTCGCGCGAGCAGTGGGCGAAGAAGTTTGGACAGAGGCCGATTGGAGGAAGTGCTGTTCGTCAGCTAAGGCAGTGCTACCACTACATAAGTCCAGGCAAGAAGAAGCCAAAAAAGTCAAAGACTGGAAGAACGGCACGGCAACTAAAGTGCGGAAAAAGGCTTTGAAACCTTTGAAACGCACCGTGCATTCCATCAAGCGTATGCACTCCCTCCGCTCAGCGGGTGTGAAAGCCAAAGGGCTTCGACACTAATCCGTATTGCAGACAATATAGAAAATGACGCGGTTGAGTAGTGAGCGCTCGTTGTTCTTGCATTGTGAGTGATAACTTCGTATGCTTGTTGATTTTGGGCGGATGTGGGAGATAGTTATGCAGCTTGCATGGATTGTGGTCATAAATCCTAAACATTCACAAGTATACGCCACGCGTGCAGGTCAGAGCCTCTGAAATGGATTCGCCGATGGCAAGTTGGGCGTGGCTTGGCTTTTCTGGCAAAAAGAAATCCAGGCAGATGACGTTTAAATATATATAATATGGACATGTGATATAAGCTGGATGGATGAAGGGACGGATTCAAATTTCCGCGAAGAGTGACGTGTTGTGCGACAGTTTTTCAGCTCTTACCATTCGCAATGCAGCCAATGATGCCTCCATCAAGGCAACTTGAAAAAGAGGAATCTCGAAAGAAATTCCGGCACACAAGCCAGCACGTCCGTTTTCCCACCCGACCTTCCCATCCATGATTGCTGCCACCATGGAGCGCTGCAGTAGGTTGTGGGTAAACATGTTCCGTTGAAAAAGTCGATATTTTGTCTGCCCAACCTTTGGCAGAGCTTTTTCAGCAAGCGTGCAGCAGTTTTCCCGCCCAGCCTTCCCGTCCATAGTCGCCACCATGGACATGGAGGCTGAAACGCATCTATCCCATATCCACGGATGAAGAAACCAAAACGTCATGCTCACGCAGAGCGCTGCTGGAGGTTGTGTTTAAACATGTTCCGTCGAAAAAAGCTAGAAAGTGCCCAGCCTTTGGCGGAACTTTTTCAGCAAACTTGAAGCAGTTTTCCCGCCCAGCCTTCCCGCCCATTGAAGTCGCCACCGTGGAAATGGAGGCTGCAACAGATCCATCCCATACCCATGGATGAAGAAACCAAAACGTTATATCCACGCAGAGCGCTGCAGGAGGTTGTGGATGAACATGTTCAGTTTCAAAAGATTCTGCGTGCCCAGCCCTTCATCTGAGCTTTGCAGCAAGGGCGCAGCAACGAGCAAGCCAGTACATGTGTTTAACAGTCCCACCCTCCCATCCCAGTTACTGTCTCCGATCAACGTCCAGCGCTTCGGAAAGTCTCGCGCGGTTATACAAATGTTTGCTGTAGCGCTCATTAGATTGAAGAAGATGCCTTTCTAGGCCAACGAACGAAATAGACCCCCAAAAAAGGATTAAATGATTTAATCCTTGTAATCCTTTTTATCCTCCAGAGCCTTTGGGGGATTAAATGGATTAAAAGGATTAAATAATTTAATTCTTTTAATCCTTTTAATCCTCCAGAGTCTTTGGGGGATTAAAAGGATTAAACGGATTAAATGGTTTAATCCTTTTAATCCTTTTAATCCTCCAGAGTCTCCAGAACCCCAATGTGAGGACCACACATTTAGTCCTTTTAATCCTTTTAATCCTGCAGAGGCTTTGGAGGATTAAATCATTTAATCCTTTTAATCCTTTTAATCCTCCAGAGCCTTTGGGGGATTAACAGGATTAAAAGAATTTAGTCATTTAATCCTTTTAATCCTTTTAATCCGTTTAATCCTTTTTAATCCTCCAGAGCCCCCAGAACCCCAATGTGAGGACCACGCATTTAATCCTCTTAATCCTTTTAGTCCTCCAGAGGCTTTGGAGGATTAAAAGGATTAAAAGGATTAAATCATTTAATCCAATGCTTGGGCCTTAGACTCCAGATCTCTGGGGGGTTAGAAGGATTAAAAGGATTAAAAGGATTAAACGGATTAAAAGGATTAAAATGATTAAATGATTTAATTCTTTTAATCCTTTTAATCCTTTTAATCCTCCAGAGCCTCCAGAACCCCCATGTGAGGACCAACCATTTAATCTTTTCAATCCTTTTAATCCTCCAGAGCTGATAGTTTACTGTGTCCATATATATATATATATATATATATTTATCGCCGGTGCCCAAGCGCCCACAAAATTTGAAATCCTTGTGTAGTTCTGGAACGGGCTCAAGAGACGTCCGCAACCCGATCTTGCTTCTCGGCCAAGAGCTACCATGTTCTCATTGGGTGAGAAGGTGTCATACCAAACTTCTAATGGTGTGACGCAGCAATGCGTAATCTGGGCTATCCGGTTGGATCATATGGCCCAGATTGGCAACAGCACCATGTCTGCAAATATGCTCCGTGAGCATTCTTTGTCAACCCATGTGTTAAGATCTTATTCCATATATGTTGGATGCGCCGTCTTGGTGACTAAATCTCACTGGCTTCTTTTTGCTCAGAATTTGGAGCTCTGAACCTGTTGTGATTATGTATTCTGGTGTTTGCATGCCCGCTTCATTGTATCCGAGGCCAATATGACAGGCCCGATCCGCCGAATGTATGGGTGCCAATGAACCGGCTGTTCCGTGTTGCGCCTCATCCTTTGACAACGTCCAATGTGGCTTGGCGCCAATGTCGGCAGAAGAAAGTTGTTCGGCTACCAGTGGGTGCTGAAAATTTCCCCAAAACCAAAAAAGCTCTAAGCGGTCATTGAGGTTCAGATGTTTTCTGGTGGTGCGGAAGCTCCAACTGTTGCTCCGACTGTTGCGCCTCGGCGAAAAATATCTTGTCGAATTTCCATGTAGGGAAGTGATGTACCGGGTTCACCTGCGCAACATTCTCATGATGTTTTTGCAACTTCTGACAGCTTTGATTGTTTCAGCAGGCTCCCTATAGAGGGGTTGCTACTTTTGGGGCTGCGTATGAAAGGCACATCTTTGGAACCCTTTTATTTTTCAAGAGTTGGTGAGATTGTGGGGCTGCCGAATTCCAAGGGGGATCATGTGCATATCATGTGCATTTGTGTTGTGCCCATGTAATTAGCTACAAAGATTCAAATGGATACCGACAGACATCTTTTGCAACTTGTATGCACGGCTCATCCAAGCTCCAGCATTTGCTTTGTTTGCAAACGAGCAGATCTGACCTTTTCTCAGAACCTAGTACACGTGAAGGAACTAAGTGGCTACATACATCGTGCTTTAGTTTTTCCAGTCACCCGACGCCTTTCGTCTTTTCGTGGCTCAGGTTGGCAGCCCTCCTTCGGAAGCCACCGTCATGCTGCCAGCTCGACGTGAGCGATCCCCCCGCCGTGAAACGCGCTGCCGGGTGAAGGTGGTGACGAATGACATCGAGGCTGCGCTCAGCCGCGCGAAGCTATACGGCATCCTGTCCGCGTGTGTCTGGCTTGGGGGTTGGATTGGGTTGATGGTAGGTTGCATGGCCCAAACATGGTTTAAATCACGGTACTGTACCGGGTGTATTTTATTCATTATCTGTCCATATCTGTCCCTCTATGATACTAAACGGTGGACCCGCCAAATTGTCAACACCTGCAGTAGTTATTGTTGTTGTTCTTATTAGAGGAAGTATTTGGCGAGGAAAAGTTTATATTCAAAAAATGTACCAATTATGTGCAAGGCAGTGACGATGGTGAGCTGGGACCCCAGTTGCTAATAGCTAGTTTTAATTTTAGGGGAGCTGAATCACATTTTTGGGACGTGACTACTGGTCCCCTATTACTTTTCAAGTAGCAGGATTGAAAAAACGCAATGAAATACATCTACTTCCACAAAAAAGGGAACGAACCTTAAGTTTCTCATTAGGAGAACGTTTAGTCATAGGAAGGATTCTATTTAGATCATGGTGTAGACCCAACCTTCATCCCATAATCTAAGTATGCTTTTATCTCAGCATGTGGCCCTCATCTCAATTTTTAAAGCTAAGGGTACACACTTAGACCAGCATCCACAAGGTTATCTTTCCCTATGGGAGCCCCAAAAAGTGATGATTTACAATAATATATAGTAATGGGAAATAATGTATTGTTATATTTTTTTGGTGGTCATCAATGGTATGGAATTACTAAACTAGTCAGCCCTGTAGTCTCATCAGGCATCGCTTTATTTTTAAAAAACACACTACGATGAAGAAAGACATTGCCATGTAAACATACGTGTGCATGGGAGAAAGGGCGAGGGAGGTTGGAATAAGGAATTTCTTATTGTTATAAGGGGAAGTCTTTCTGAATCTTGCGCCCTAGCAAAAAATGAAAGCTTGATAGCTCATAAATGGTTGAAGCTGCAAACCACCTGCACTCATAAAGCAGCCCGAAACTAAGTCTTGAATTTCCAAGGGGGGTGTCACACACGGGAATCTCCTTCCAGACTTGCTGCGGATTGCCTCTTCAGGTGAGGTGCTGCACCACCATTCTGATGGCCAGATGTTGGTGATAAGGTTCAAAGGAACCAAAAGTGCACAGGCCGCTGAGAAAGCATGGCCGGAAGCAGTTTGGGATGACTGATAGCTAGTTTTTTTTGGCCATCCTGTTCATACAGTTTGCAACAGCTAACATGTCACCAAATTATTTTTGTACTTCCGATGACGGATCCCCGCTCTCGTGACAAATTTTAAACATCTCTAAAGGACAGGTTGGCGATGGGCTGTCTTGTTTTCCCTTCCCTGAAGACCGGTAGGCTGTGAGAAACAGCATGGCACTCCATGGCCGGTGCTTCAGTCTTGATGATCCCTGCTCTTGTGATGAAATATGAATACATATGTTGGCTTCGAACTTTGAAGCACAGGTTGGTGCTGGATCGTCTTGTTTTTCTTTTGCTTCTAAGACCGGTAGGCTGTGTGAAACAGCACTCCATGACCGGCACGTCCGAGCATTGCTGGTGGTTTCGTTTGGAAACAACTAAAGTGATGAAAGCCAACGTTTTGCAGGAAACGTTCAGCAGAGCCACAAAATGTCAGCCACGTTCGTGATTGCTTCAGACCTTGGGACAACAATCGCTCTTAGTTTTTGATTAGTATGACTGCTGTCACTGATAGAAGACTTGAATTATAAAGGTGAAGTAATTGGATTTTAGGAAACTTATTAGCCATAGGGTCACTACCCAGCTACCAAGTGAGACTGTCATCCATGAAGGCCTTCGATCCATGAGTTTGCATTGTTGTGCCACACTGCAGGAGGTTCGGGTAAAGTTACATCCCTTTATGAGATATAAGTTAGTTTCAACCCCATGTATGGAATGATAGCATCACCTATAACCATTTACGACCATTTACAACCATCGAAAACTGGTAAAGGGCTTTAACTGTCGGAATGAGGTGGTAAACGGTGTCCTTAGGGCCACAGTAAACGTTTTCAACTTGCAAGGAGTGTGTTTTGCGAAACCGAAGATACAAACATATTGAAGTTTCCTACAATGGAAGGACTCCCAAACCATCCAAGTTGGACCATGTTAGTATTGAAACACATGCTTGTTAGGATCGCCTGTAATAGAACCCCCCATAAGTTGATGAATCAAAAATCACGTTTGAATGAAGGCTTATTGATTGGACAATCTTGGACACCTTCCAAAATAGATAGACCATACCCTCATAAAAGGATTAGTTTGGGATAAAAAGGATTAGTTTGTGATACTAAGGAAGATTGAAGATACCCCTAAATCAGGGTGAAGGGCTGTTATTTCCAACTTAGTAGTAGTAGTAGTAGTAGTAGCAGTAGCAGTAGTAGTAGTAATAACTAGTAGGTAGAAACTAGTAGGTAGAAACTAGTAGGTGGAAACTAGTAGGTAGTAGGTAGTAGGTAGTAGGTAGTAGGTAGTAGGGAGTAGGAGTAGTAGTAGTAGTAGTAGTAGTAGTGGTAGTAGTAGTAGTGGTAGTAGTAGTAGTGGTAGTGGTAGTGGTAGTGGTGGTAGTAGTAGTAGTAGTAACTAGTAGGTAGAAACTAGTAGGTAGAAACTAGTAGGTAGTAACTAGTAGGTAGTAGGTAGTAGGTAGTAGGTAGTAGGTAGTAGGTAGTAGGTAGTAGGAGTAGGAGTAGGAGTAGGAGTAGGAGTAGTAGTAGTAGTAGTAGTAGTAGTGTTCTACGCCAACGAACGAAATAGACCCCAAAGGTCCCTGCCACATATATATATACATATGAACATTGAACACTAGTGGATGTGATTGTTTATCCATGATTGAATATGGGAAATTTACTGGGAGATTCACTTTGTAGTGGGATTTTGTTTTATGTAGATTTCTAGCTATGGATATAAACTTTAGCCCCAAAAGTTGTGATGATGATAAACGTTGGCACTTATAACCTGACCTGCACTTCCAAAGGGATTGGTTTTGCCCAGAAAAACACACCGTTTAAAACTTACCCCAAAATTGAATATGGATGTTTTATTGGGATATCATTGGCATCTACAAACTGGGATTTTTTGGGGGGACATAGATAGGGGATGCCCAATCAAATGCCGCGCTTAGAAGAACTGCCCAGTTCATGCCAGTTCGCTTGGCCGAGTTGATGGTCGTCAAAGAGTCATGAAACTTACCATAGGAAAACCATAGGAAAACCATAGGAAAATGGTGATTAGTAATGGTTAATAGTGGTTAATGGTGGTTAATGATGGTTAATCATTGATTAATTTGATGGCTGGTTGGTGGTTTCAACCAACCCCTCTGAAAAATGATGGAGTTAAAGTCCAGTTGGGAAGGATTATTCCCCATATATGAAATGGAAAAATAAAATTCATGTTCCAAACCACCAGCCAGGTATAGAATATGAGTTTGCCTGAAACGGTATACCTATGTTTGAAACAGACCCAGCTCAAAACATCTTCCATTCGTAAAGACATCGGGCATCAAGCCTTCAACGTACATGCACCGGCCGGGGAACGGGGGTTTCACAATGGAGAATGGACGTGTCGCGACGTGTCTTAAAATGGGCTATCAATTAATTGACCCAGAAGATTAACAATCATGTTTTGGAGGCTGATGATAATATTTAGTAATTTCCACACCATCCATTTTTGGGGCTTATAATTTGAGCCACAACCAAAAAGGCAACCCCTTTCAGGCCCAACAACCCAACAACCCAACGCAAGCATTTCACCAAGCGAATGCGCGCAACATTAGTGTCGCCTCGCAAATGGGATTGGTTTACATCGCAATGCCTGGAGAGCTCGCTAGCCATCGGCATCCGCCGAAGAGAGTTCACAATAATTCATCCAGTTGAGAAGTTGAGGCAGAACCGTATTTTTTATGGCAAAAAAAAAGTTTTCGACCATGGCTAAACATTAGACAAACACGAAGCCTTAAATATGGCAAGTTTGAGCATTGATTGATCCATTCATTACAGTACTTCAACTAAATAGTGTTGAGCCAGGGTGGGAAAATCATAGGTGATAAACCCCTCACAAAAATCACCAAGTTTTGTACCCCAGGTTCAGTTCTGGGAAATCATAACACAGCTCCATTCACTGGCAAAAAAAAAAGGTATTAAACTACTACCAGTGAGATTAGCCAAAGATTCCCCATCATTGGTACCATCAATATCCCAATCGTTCAATCTTTTACTTTTGGTGGTGACCTATCCATCTTGATTAGAAAATACCCCTATCCAAAATTATCCAAATATTCTAAAGGCAACATTCCCATATTCAGAAAATCTTCGCATACCATGTTTTCATCGTACTCCAGACCTGGGTTTTGGTATGTTACTTTGATAGGCATTTCAGCTCAATCTGGAGGGAACAGTTGGCCCACGGCGAATCCATTGAATGCCCCTCCACAGCTTTCTATCCCCTATGTCGTTCCAAAGGAGCTGTGGACGTTGAATGAATTGAAGGCTGCTTTGATAAGGAAGTTTCCTCATTTGTCTACAGAAGAAGGACAGGGTTGTCAAAGGTAACGTTTTTAAAGGTTGTCTAAGTAAAAATTAGCAAGTTTCTTCCCCGGGACCTCACCCAAGGTGAACTTGGAAAAATAGAACCCACTGGTGTGCCCCTGGAAGTTTGGGCCGGCTTTGGGATTGGAATTTTGGTTCTGGCCGCGAAATTTCCCTATGTGGTCTCTATACCAGCCACGCATACTCGGAATTCTTCGCATTCCACAAATTCTTCGCACTCCACCTGGGACATCGCACTCCACAGCTAGGGACGCGCACATACTATAAAATCCACGCACTCTGCAAGATCTTCGCACTCCATAAAATCTTCGTACTCGGTAATTTTTCGTTTTTTTCGTTTTTTTCCTCTTTTTTTTTCGTTTTTTTTTTTTATTTTTATTTTTGGCTAAAATCGCCTGGAATCACGTTTTCTGGAATATGGGAAAGGTAGCGGTTTTTCGTGAGACGTCTGTAGTTGCACATACTATCGCATTCCAGGCAATTTTGGCAAAAAAAAAAAAAAGAAAAAAGAAAAAAAAAGCTCAGCAGGGTGAAATGTGATAATTTTCTGGTATATGATGGAAAAAACTGGTGTTGGATTCATGGGGAAGGTCGAAGGGGGCCACGCATACTGTTTTATTTTCGCATTCCAGAAAATTAGCGCACTCCAGGGGTGGCATCGTACTCTATCGGTGGAATTATTTGGCACGGAAGAAAACAGGATCGTCGATGATTTGTGTTCCCAGATCCTGTTGTGCAGAGCTCTTTGCGGGGCCACAAAGATGTCAAGAAAGATGGGGATGGCGCTGCTGATGAAAGGCCAGCCAAGCGTGCCAGAACATAAGCTTAAAGCTTATGAATTGGGTTTTGGGATCGGGAAAAGTGTAGATGACAAATTTCCATAAGAACATTATTAATCCATTTTTGGAAAGCTCAACATTTTTAATTATGACATTGCCAGAAATTGTTGAAAGTAAGGATCTTCTTTGGGGAAGAACATGTGCAGTCGACAACGTACGTGCCAGAAGAAAAGGAATACTTGGCAAACTGTATGAAATACAAATTTCACCTGAAAGGGGTCTTCGCAATTCCCTGAAATTTCCCAGCTATTTTGGCATGGAATATGTTCGGCCCTGGAATATGGGCAAGAAATTGCTAGAAATATGTCAGGTCTATCTCCAGTCTTAAGTTGGTAAATCTCGATATTACCCTCTGGTAAACTAACATAACTATGGAAAATCACCACTTTCAATGGGAAAACTCACTTTAAATGGCCATTTTCAATAGCTATTTTGACATAACCAGAGGGTACATCATATTACCACGTGTGATTCTTAAATCCCAATGTTTGATGGTAAAACCCCAAACGGTTTACCCATTGTTTTCCCGAGACATTCCCTATCCTCAATGTTTGATGCTTGCAACCCAAGATTTGAGTATATTACTCTAATTGGTGGTTTCAGCCCCTCTGAAAAATATGAAAGTCAGTTGGGGTTACTATTCCCAATATATGGAAAAATAAAAAATGTTCCAAACCACCAACCAGATTAATATATATATATATATTATATCAATCCACCCAATATCGACTTACCCAGCTGTTTTCAACACGGCCAGTCTTTGATACCTTTCAAAAAAAAAAACATCTGACTAGTTTCAATCGCAAATATGAAACTACCTACATTACTAAGCATTACTAAGTATCATTCAAGCCCAAGGTTTCTCCAATTAACGCCCATCTTCTTTGTCGTCTTTCCATGGTTTTTCCAATACGACTCCCTCAGGCCACTCACTCGTGCGGCACTGCGCATCTCGAAAGCATCCGCCGTTCGGCATCCCGTTGTGTGGTCATGGCTGGTTAGTAAAAGTCCTATGTGCTTTTGGCATAACCTAAAATCAGGTGTATTTTCCACATCTATGTTACATCCAGGAGGGCACATCACCAAAAAGAAATTCAACCAGTGGTTCAATGTCATGACATAATTACTTCTGGTTATCACTGGGATACTATTTAAGAATAATCTATATAATAATATTGGTAAATCAAGTATAAAATGGCTATGAGTCAAAACCCTGGTACCCTCAAGGGGTTCACCCCTTAAAATAGCTGGTTTTCATGGATGTTTACCGAAAATTATGGCAAACAAATAGGTTTTATTCCCCTCTCATTGTGGTACTGTAAATAGCTTTTGACCCATCCCCCAATGTTAACAGTCTCCGACAAGTCCGACGTGGCACTGGTGGATATGTCAATGTGAAATGGCTATTTTTTAAAAACAAAAAACATATACCCTAGCTCTGGTAATTGAACATAGCTATTGACAATGGCCCATTTATAGTTGATTTACCTATATATAAAAGAGTGTGATTTTCCATAAAGATGGTGATGAAAAACAAGATAAATATCTGATGTTTTTTTCGCTGTGCTTAGCTAGCGAGTCGATTTCGCATATGCGATATGGGGGAAAAAATACAAACTTACATCAACTAACGAAACCTTGGCGAAACATTCCAACTTTTTACCTGGTGATCTTCAGGTTCCCCAACATCCAATGTTACATGTCTATTCAGCCGGCTGCTGGCTGTCCCAATATATCCCATGTCCAAACGGGTTAGTCCCCCATTGACACAATCAAGTCTTCGGGGGAACAAACATATCCCGGTACCCACGAAGAAGTATGTGAATACAACCAGATCCTACCCTGAAGACACAAGGCCCTAACAAACTTCTTGAATCTAGTGGGATTGAGGGTTACCCTCGTAATTCAACATAGCTAGGGAACAAAAAAAAACATGGTGTATAATCTGCAAACCGACCATGTTAAATCACCATTTTGAGCTTATCATGATCCACAACGTCACAAAAGACATACATTTTTTTGACCATCAATGGTAAGTTCCCTATCTGCAGTAACCATCGAACAGCATGTCATGGTGGATGGGCCTGGATGGGGATGACTATGGCTGGAGTCTGCTCATGAATCCAGCCATAGTCCATCAAGCGCTAGGCCGCTAGTCATCCAGCGCTAGTTTATTGTAGAAGATGACTATGACATATTATGATGACTATCCCATAGGATCCATGTATGCTATATATGGTAACATTTACCATCAATATAGCCCAAATGTTAGCATATATACCATACATGGATCCTATGGGTATGGCATACTATGGCCATCCATCAAGCTGGTGAAAATTTACGACAAATGGGGCATGGCCAGTCTGGCGCTTCCAAGGTGGTGCTACCCTTTTCGAGATGGGCGGGTTGGCGTAGTGAGCCAAGGTTGACCCATGTTGAAAAAACATCAAGGTATTTTCACGCAATCATCCAAGGTTGACCGGTTGATATTCCAAATATCACCATTTATCCGACTGTTGTTTTGTTTGACGGTCAAATCATCTTAAATCATACTAAATCCCAAGATCTTAGTATATGAAACTACCACAAACTAGCCACCTTTCCAAGGTTTCTAAAAGTGTTCGCATGTTTCAATCCTCCTTGCCATTCCCTGGGTGGGGTTGGGGGGCCCCATTTTGTAGTGAACCAACCCCTGTCTCTACAAAATGGCTCTGGTACAGGGTCTCCATC
Organism: Cladocopium goreaui; assembly: GCA_947184155.2. Taxonomy (NCBI): domain Eukaryota; class Dinophyceae; order Suessiales; family Symbiodiniaceae; genus Cladocopium; species Cladocopium goreaui. The sequence continues at coordinate 12,129 of CAMXCT020001531.1, forward strand.
CTACAAAATGGTCGGTCTATAACCCATGGCTCTACAAAATGGTAGTGCCTGTCACCTGTTTTGATCCACAAATATTTTGACAATTTAGTCAAAAAATGATCAAACCAGTGCATTCATGATTTTATAAAACATATAAAAATCCCAGAGCCATTTTGTAGAGCCTCTATCTTGGCAAGACCTCAGCGTCAACTGCCTTTTTCCCAGTGCCATTTTGTAGGGTTTTTACCCTCTGGTCGTCTTCACTCCTCCTTTTCGGAGGTGGATCCATTTTTTTTCATGCAACTTTTGCAGCATGAATATTTTTCTATTTTTTTTGCCAACAATGTGCTGGCAATCCTTCTGAAGATGGATTTTTTTTCCGGTTCCAGTATGTTCCGGTCACAAAAACGGTTCCAAAATGTTCCAAAGCAAAAACGAAGATCAGGAGAAGAATGCTATGTTGACACAGATCTTCCAGGGAAAAATCGGTATCGAAGTTTGGATAAGGCTGAAGAATCTGACAAGATCCAGAAGGAACAAATTCAATCACAATTCTTTGCCACTGCTCTTTTCAACGCAATCATAAAATTATGGTCTATCTTCAGACCTACACCAGTCTACAAAATGGTTGACTCTAGGCAGCAGGTGTGCGAAGGCCAACATGGTGGATTATTGGGACGGCCGGGCAATTGAAATTTCCTAAAGTGTATATGAGCCAACCATTGCAAACACAAATATGCACTTACAAAATGGTAGATTTATTGAAACGATGGGTTCTCTACAGAATGGCTAGCTGATTTTTCTTTGTCAATAACTAATTCACATTTTTTTAAACCACCAAATCATACCCTTAAAAACATCTACAAAATGGCTTTTTGTTTGTTACAAAATGGTTGGTCTTGGGGCCCAAAAATGATCATGCCTTCAAAACAAAAATGATAAAGCCAGATAAAACCCACAAATTACTACAAAATGGTATGTCCGACCCCATTTAAGGCCACCAATTCCCATAAAATGGTCGAAAATAGGCACCCCAACCCCCCCCATTCTGTAGAGGAAATGGCAAGGAGGATATGTTTCATAGATTTCATATGATTTCATAGTTCAACTCCAAGATTTTGGTATACATCTATACCATATCTACCCACATTTCCAAGGTTTCCCCTGGCCATTCCACATGGCCCACATGGCCCGCAGTCCGGATGCGCCCACGGTTACCGCAGGTACCGGGGCCAGGCTTGGCTTCGCCGCAGGGACGTCGCAAGGGGACGATTGAGAAGAGCTATTGACAATGGGCCATTTATAGATGGTTTACCTGGGTTTACCTATTAAAAATGGTGATTTTCCAGGAAAACCATAGGAAAACCATAGGAAAATGGAGGTTTACCCTCTGGTAATTTAACATAGCTATTGAAAATTGCCATTTATAGTGGATTTTCCCATTGAAAATGGTGATTTTCCATAGCTATGTTAGTTTACCAGAGGGTACCTATGAAAAATTGTGGATCTTTCCATGGCAAACTGTGAATGTCATAACCAGATGCTACTATCTGGTGATTTAACATAGCGAACTGGAAAATCCATGAAATAAATGGAGCTTTCTAGCTGGGAAAATCACCTGTAATATTGAGTTGTTCATCAATATCATCATATTACACAATAAATCTGATTGATTCTGATTGACATTGGGTTTTAGATTGTGTAATCTTCATCAAAAACACATGGACTTGGCCTGCTTCGATCTCTTCATCCCCCAGTGCGCTCGCCTAAAGGGCAAGTCGCTGTATGTCGCGGCTGTTGTCTCGCCGGAATCCCATGGTTGCTGACACTGCGACCACAACGAGGTGCTGCAAAGAACACGTATTTCTGTTGCCCATCTTGAAACCCATCTGCGAACCATGGTGCTGGTATATTTACCAACCAAACTGGATGATTTTTCGGGGAAATGTTGGTAAATATTCCAGCACCATGGAGCATTTGGGAAAGCTTCTTTTCAGTCGCAAGCGAGTCCCAGTTGAGCTCTTTTTTGTCCCATTCACTATAGAGTAGATTTGGAATCACCCCCGACATTTCATTCTGGGTAGTCTACAATCAGTCCCAGGGCTAGTTCGATGCAACTAAATTCTTCGTTTTCCCAATGATTGTTTGTTCTTTTCGGTTGCAAAAGATTGTGAGGACTGAGGACATTGTCTCAATCTCAGTGAGTGAATCCCCATCTGGACGAATATCTGGACTAATTATCCCAACATTTTTTGAATACATCCCCGGGTCCCCAAGTACTGAACTACCAACTACTGTAACCATCCAAGGTCTACCCATCCCATCCCAAGTTTCCGCATGGTTCATAGTTCAACTCCCAGATTTCGGCAGGAAACTACCATAAACTACCCACTGCCAGCGATCCACAGGAAAGTTCGCCAACTGCCAGGGTACACACCTAACGCGGTCCTGGGGAAACAGTGATCACTGGGCGCTAAGGAACAGGGCGCCACGGCGCTTGGCGGGTTGTTGACAGAAAATGCACACGATCCCAACGGGTCTGAATCGGCAAACATTAGAATACTAGGCTGGAGATATAACATGATATACCATCTGGTTATTTAACATAGCCATGGAAAGATCCACCATTGTTAATAGGTAAACCATCTATAAATGGGCCATTTTCCATGGCTATGTTAAATAGCCAGAGGGTAACCCAATTCAATGTGGCAATAAAACGCAATAAAATCACCATCCGAACATCAGTGTGGGTCATGTCATGGCAAACCTTCGAAAAAAAAATGGGATAATCCTCAATGTCTAATCCAGATTCTCAACGAAGTGGCTAATTATCAATTCGATTTGTGGCTGCTGAATATTCTGTAAATCCTAGCGACTCCCATCTGTTCCGGGTCCGGAAATATCTGAAGCAGAATGGCCGGCATGTTCTGTCATAAGATCTTCATTAGATTCGATTTGTTTGATCACTATATGAAACCGAAATGAGCATGTGTTCAAAATCCTGAACAATATCTGAACATGTCATTCCGTTATATGTACTGCTTGGTTCAGAACGGAGAATATCCCGTTCTTGGATGATTATAATGTATCAAGGGTAGTATAATCCCCAAACTAATCATCAACCAACAGGGGCTTGTTTCACACTGATCTGCGGCATTTTCCTGGCGATATAAATTCAGGAATCCAACAGGCTAGCTGTGTCCCATACTCAAATTGGTAGCCAAGTTGCAGTCCTTGACTTAGGTAAACCATGTGCATCAAAATGTTCAGTGTTTTTTTCCCTGGTAGAACTGAGAAGAAGGAGACCTCATTGGCGTTTTGTATGTTTATATAAACTGTATTAAACTGTTTAAACCTCTCTAACAAATGAACAGGTAAAGATGGAGACAGGCATGTGAGAAACTCCCAACCAACTAAAGTAAGAACATACTTGTCGTGTGGGGCATGGTGGGGATGTAATCTCATGCTTTGAACAATGCGATAATACCCAAGTAAATAATGTAATGTGTAACTTGTACAACTTGGGATTCTGGATGATAAGATTTACAACGACTTTTGCAGCCTTGTTCCCTTGGGGTCCGAATCGCATTTCGGCGATTTCAAGCCCTACCAAAATTATCAATATTGTCCAATCAATCATGGTTTTGAGATGTTTTGGGGATCCCCTATGTGAAGAACATAGAAAAAGTTGTGGTATCCAGCTACCATGTCAAAAAAAAAAGGCTTCACAGTTCATCTACCCATCTTCTGCAAAACTTTGAACAACTTATTCTGCTTCCCCGGGCTATGCTTTGGGGTTCTGTGCATCGCCGGTGTTGTCCTCGGGGCCCTGGGTGACCAGGGAACGTCATGGGCTTTGAAACATTACTATATATAGTATTATAGTATAGTTACAATTATAATTGTACATACTATTGTAATACTATTAGCCAATAATTATGAGGATCATGTACAATTATAATTGTATATCATTGTAATTATCCTCATTTGCTATTATTGTACGATCCTGCTCATTATGTTATTATTGCTCATTATGAATGTCTTCCAACCAATTGTCAAGATTCCCTCAAATGGACTTCTAGTACGCCAGTGACTAGTATGTTCTCGATTGTCGAAAGAAAAGTTACTCAGATAGCCCGTGATGGTTCTTGCTATTGGAGTTATGATGGTTATTTTGATAGATTCTGTCCTCATTGATCGCATTGGGTGGTTGGCGCCCCCAAAATGATGATCTCGCAGGATGATCCAAAAGCACTGAATCATCAATGGTTTCCATTGAAGCACTTAAGTTTTAATGGTAGTTAGTTTATGTATATCTCATGATCTTGGGATAGAAATAGTCATACTAGTAACATACTAATCATACTTACACTCTGGTTATTTAACATAGCCATGGAACATGGCCCATTTATAGATGATTTTCCCATTAAAACCTCCATTTATAAGGGATTTTCCATGGCTATGTTAGTCATAACCAGAGGGTATCCTAATCCCAATGAATCCCATTTAAGTTTCCCCTCCTATGAGGTGAACATTTGGCCCGAACTCCAGGGGTTTCTCGGAAAGTTGGCCATTTTGGAAGGTCAGTCCACCATTTTGGAGAGACCCAAAACCGTAAAATATAACAAGTTTTCGGTCCTCATCAGTCTTATACATCTTACATAAATCCGAAAAAAAAAAAAAAACATGATCCCATCTGTGGTGGTTGAAATATTCTATCAAGTCGAAAAGTTCAACATGCTAAGTCGCCCAAGTCTGTCAAGTCATTCTGTAACTTCCAGGGATCTCCAGGGCCCCGTTTGGCCAAACAGTGCGGCCTTAAAGGCGATATCTTTCAAACGATTGCCATCCAACGGAGGGTCCAACGGAGGCTGCAGGATGATTCATTTGCTGATTCAGACAACCATCATCCAATAAACGATCCAAGTCAGCCGTTTGAAACCATGGGAATATCATTATATCATTAATTCTGGAATACATAAATATAAATAAAATGAATATCTGAATATCTATCATGTGCAATTATATATAATTACCATGGATATTAATAAATATTGTCATAGATTGCTATTAAAGTATATAATTACCATGGCAATCTCAAGGGTCATTATAGTAATGTTTCATCCAATTTCAGCAGATGGAGACCTGGAAGCCCCAGAGGTTTTTGGGGGGAAATGGCGTGCGAATCTTGAGCTAACATTTATTATTATTATTGTTGTTATTATTATCATTATCATCATTATTATTATTATCATTATATTAGTATTATATATATATAGGACCAATTTCCCCTTTATTGGAATAAAAACTAGCTATGGATTGGAGCAAGCCCAATCATTTTTGGGAAGTCCGTCTCCGCCCGTCTCCGCCCGTCTCCGGGTTAAAGTTGTCAGCAAACGGCCAGGGGATTTTGATGCGGAAATCCATAGGAACAATGGATGATTGAATGGGAAAATCAAAGGAAAAACATAGGGAAATATTGGACATCCCCTATAAATGGAGGATTTAGTGGGTATATAATGGGAATATCATGGGTATATATTCTAACCATCAATCATTTAATGGATTGAACATCATCCTCAATAATGATTCATAGTGCTGAATAATGGTGATCACAATGGTGATTCACGAGATATTTCAATGTAATGGTGATACCCTCCAGAATCATCAAACGCGGCTGAAGAGAAATCCTCAGACTACCAATGGAGGTCATCCCGCGCCATGCAACTTCGAAGATCATGGGTTAATCGGTTATCCCTATGAAAATGGATTCATGAGCATCCCCCAATGTGGGAAAAGAAATGAACATGATCCATGTTTTGCCATGGTACGCTTGGTAAATGATGTTTGAGTTATCTCAATGGCCATCTATACCCTCTCGTGATTTGTGACATAGAGATGGTATAGATGGCCATCTCTATAGTGAGAACTGATCTGCCTATGAAAAATGCTTGGCTATGCATGGCCCTTGGCGTTTGCAACCAGGTCAACCCTCCATCAGAGAGTTTGGAACACCGTCCGGCTGTCGCTGGTTTTCCGACATTCCAAGCAACACAAAACGAATTTCCCGCTGCCTCTTTGATATCCAAAGATCATCACTTTTAGTTTCACATCAACTTGGGAGTTATCCTTCTATCTATCCGTCCATCCATCAGTCCATCCATTCTGGGCAAATTATAGTAATTCACTAACCTGAAATAAGGCCATTTTGGGATGATTCCCCTTGTCAACCATGATTCCAGGTTTCCGTCGCAGGGTTCGGTCGTTATAATTTATCTAGATCCATCTATTCGATCATCCCAAATGCTCCATGGTGCTGGAATATTTACCAACATTTCCCCAAAAAATCATCAAGTTTTGTTGGTAAATATACCAGCACCATGGTTCGCATATGGGATAAATAACATGAATATCATGACAATCTCAAGGCTAATTGTAGTAATTAATGTGTTATCCAATTTCAGCAGATGGAGACCTGGAAACCGCATAGGTTTTTGGGGAAAATGGCGTGCGAATCTTGAGATAACATCTGATAATATATATATATATAATTATTATTATTATATTATTATATTATTATTATTATCTTATTATTATTATCTTTTTATATTTTATCATATCGATTTCACAGACCATGATTCTGTAGAGATACCTTTAACAGGATCCAGAGATTTCATATGGTTCTTTTGCTCCCCAGATTCGGTGAATCACTGGAATCCCTGGATTTTTATGGGAAAATAATTGGGATAATATTCCATTATATATATATATATAGTATATATATATATACTATTCCAATGATATCCCAATATAACCCCATTCTTATCCCATTCTAATGGGTAAAACAATGCCATTTTTACCACCCATTTTCCTGGGAATGGTTTATTTATACCACCTATAAAAATGGTGATGACTAGGGGATGGTTTATGACATTGTTTTACCCACATTACAGTAAATCAAGCAAATCCAATGCTAAAAGAAGGATTTCTGGAGGAAAAACAAACTTCACTATACCCGTTTCAGAAGCTACATGACGAATGCCAAGCACTCACTGAAAACATCTCACGATTCTAACATCGTTCCACATGTTTGATTGCTAATGTGATCAAACCGGTGAAAACAATCCTAGACCTTGCCGTTTTGCACCATTTAAGGGGGTCTTTTGAATGTTCCCTTAAAGACTTTTTTTGGGATCACTTTTTCAGTTGCCACATTTTGGTCACCGACAAACGTGTCGTGGAATGTTCGACTATACTACGCCAACCTTGGACTTATCTCTCACGCCCGGACCGGCGGCTCTGACGAGTTTTGCAAACGACGTCATCTCTTTTCTCTGGATCTGGGATTTGGTTCACTTGAAAAAAACGACATCCATGGGTCTTACCGTGTTTCATATGGTACCCTGAAAAAATCCACGTTCTTAATCGACGATTATCTAATTGTTATCTAATATCCACCAAACAAGGAAGAACATACCCTCTGGTAATTTAACATAGCTATAGAAAATCACAATTTTTAATAGGTAAACCATCTATAAATGGGCCATTTTCCATAGCTATGTTAGTTTACCAGAGGGTACCATCCCTTTGGCGGCCAAGTGACACAGTCTACCTGGAAGTACCGTGAGGTCGTCCAAGGTCATTCTATAGACGTATGAATATGCAATGTGTATATATATATACATGTATCTATCTATCTATCTATCTATTTATCTATCTATCTATCTATCTATCTATCTATTCTATATTATATACTATTCTGTTCTATTGTGTTCTATTCTATCCTATCTATGCTATCTATTCTATCTATTATATCTATTCATTCTATTCTATCTATTCTATCTATTATATCTATTCATTATATTCTATCTATTCTATCTATTCTTTCTATCTATCTATCTATCTATCTATCTCTCTCTCTCTCTCTCTCTATCTATCTATCTATCTATCTATCTATCTATCTATCTATCTATCTATCTATCTATCTATCTATCTATCTATCTATCTATCCTTCCATCGATCCATCTATCTATCTATATCTATCTATATCTATCTATCTATATCTATACATATGTGTGTGTGTGTTGCATTTGTCTCTCTCTATATATATATGTATATATGCGCAATCTCGAAAACCCTAGGTTCACGGAAAGGGCATTTAGTATTGCCGAGTTTTTTGCGGTGGCTCATATGTATATATATATATGAGTATGTATATATATATATACATATACATATACATATACATATACATATACATATACATATGTATATACATATACATATACATATATATATATACATATATACATATACATATAACCGCAACAATTCTATCAACATAGACGTTACATATCTACGTGTATATTTGTACATACAAAGGAACTCACTATAACTCACTCGCCGCTGTCGGACCGGGACGTGAAAGGAAAATTCAACCATTCATCAAGCCATTGTCACAGGTCTCATAAGACTCTGACGTCTTCCCCATGCTCATCGAAAAACTCATCCCGAAAAAAAAAAAAAAAACATTGAGATTATCCACAAGGAAACAGATAATCCCCAAGGGAACATCAACCGATGTAAGGAATTTTGGAAGAATAAAGCCATATTCTGAATCAATACTTGCCTCTTATGAACAAACATGAACAAACCATAGATAATTGTTCTTCATCAAATCCAATTATCAACAATAATGTCCTTTTGGTAAAAATAGAGGGGCCGGTTTGGTATACCATCTATCATCATTTTCCTGTTGTTAAAGGGGTAAACAAACCCCTCTATTAGTCAACCAACCAATGGGAAAAGGACATCTATGATTATCAACAACCAGTGATTATTAATCAACGATCCAATTATCAATCCAATTATCACCAATTATCAAATTATCCAATTATCACTAATTACCCTCCAGTAAAATAACATAGACCCTGGCAGTCATCGGCGTTGGAAGACTAGTTTCCACTACCAATTGGTGATTTTCAGGGTCAACAAGTTAATTTACCAGGGATCCAGGGGGTATCAAACATCAAACCGAATCAAACCCTGGGGATTCTTTATCTCTCCAAAAATCTGTGCTGAGACCTGTCCAATCGGAAATGCCAACAGGGAGTGGATGTTGCTCCAGCCGACCCATTTTGTCGAAGCGATGATACAGGGATGAATGGAATTCCATATGAATCCCCACGTGATTGAAACAAATTTGGGAGACTTGAATGGGGATTCACTAGATAGATTTACATTATATTATATATATATACTAGTATATTATATTATATTATAATATAGTATATTATACTATATATATATATTGATATTGATCCTATTGAAATTCTAAACAATTGGGAGTCGGTGGGAATTGGGCAAAAACATACGTATCTCTTCAACAGCAAGAGGTACACTGGTAGGGTTGGGTCATACCCCGGGTAACCAATTCATTGGGCTTTCAGCAAATGGGTTACATAAGCCACGTACTTTAAATATCAATGGATATATATATATATATATATATATACCATCTGGTTATGACTAACATAGCCATGGAAAGATCCACCATTTTTAAGAACGGTAAACCATCTATCAATAGGCAATTTTTCCATGGCTATGTTAAATAACCAGAGGGTATGTATATATATATAGGTTTAATCATATACCGTAAATATATTCTAGTCAAATTAGTCCCATGATCATAACCCTGAAGCCTATGGATACCAACCAAAAGATCAAATAGTCAAGGATTATAGTCGTATATCAATAGGATCCCTGCGGTCTTCATAGCATGGCTCCCCTAAAAAAATATCCAACGGGCATCCTTGGCCAGCTGGAGACTGAAATCATCTGCACAGCTTCCTGATTTTAAATTCTGGCACTGCCAAGCACTGAAATCACTGGTCGTTTCAACCTCAACAAAACATGCCAGTCAGTCAGTTCGGAACATGAATCCCCTCCTTTCAGATGGAACATAAAACATCATTCTGGCTGAATTATCATCATTCACTAAGTAAAAAAAAAATGGCTGAAACATCATGCGGCTGGGGATTTTTTTCTTCCCATGATTCCGGTGATGTCATGTTCTGAGGCGCAACAGCTACGAGATGCTACGAGGCTATCAACCACCTCTGACCTGCTTGGAGGATCATAGCAGCAACTGTCCCATGGGATACTCTGAAGAGTGTTGGACAGTCCCATTTTTCATACTGGAAATCGATCACTAGGAAAATCACCTTAAGTCTTAAAAACGGGAACTCACTGGGATGATCAAAAATTTGTTAACCATTGACCATGATTAACCATGATTGACCACTATTAACCATCATTAACCACTATTATCCACTATTAATCACTGGCAGGTCGCACAATTCAAAAATTTTCGCCCTCACTTCAGCCAGTTCAGCTTGAGCGGTGAATCTGCGCCATGGCCCGACGAGGGCCCCATGGATTCCCATTGGATCCACCGTCGATGAGTGCCATTGAAGGCCAAACAATGGCCGTACGCCATCGCAGGTGTTCATAACCACCATGGTTGGTATAGTATCAATTGGTTGGTAATATATATATATATATATGTATATATATGTATGTATATATATATATATTGTATATGTATATATACTGTATGTATATATATATATTAATATGTATCCCGGCTAATATCATCACTAATGTCCTATAAATTCCTTTTTTAGATGGTTGATGATTCCAATGTTGGCTGGTGAAGTGAGTTACATACCAGCGCGCATCCCATTATTTACACAACACAATGGGGCCATGATGGTATAAGGGGACATTAGGGTTAAATTCCATGCTTTCAGGCAAATCAAACAAACCTAAATACCCCATCAAAAACACCAATTAACCCCCCTTAAAGCATCTTAATTCCCCCCACACCCGACCAACAGAACCTCTTTGGCCCCATGGCTCATTGCCTGGTTGTGGCGAAGTGGTCACTCTTAGATACTCTTAGGAAAAACAAGTGGTTACCCTCTGGTAAACTAACATAACTATGGAAAATCACCATTTTAAATTTCGGAAAATCCACTATTTCTATGGCCATTTTCAATAGCTATTTTGACATAACCAGAGGGTAGTATCTAATTTGTGTTATCCGTATGTTCAGGGGATGGGAGTTCTGTTTTGGAGCATAGGGATTTTTTCTGAACCATGGCCATCTCACCATCACAGCAAAAACGGCATGTAACACGGACAGTGTTACCCTCCGGTAAACTAACATAGCTATTGAAAATGGCCATTTATAGTGGATTTACCCATTGAAAATGGTGATTTTCCATAGTTATGTTAGTTTACCAGAGGCTATCCCAAAGTTTTCAAAGGCTTCTTAAGTGGTTGATAGTTGATCATGATCTTTAGCCCAGAAATCTAAAAAAAATGCTGGTTGAATTATCATCAATCAAGAAAATTCTGTGACAATTTACATCATCATATCCTGAGAACTGTCTCAGGGCCCAAGGGCCTAAGAACTTTTTGGGATCCTTTCGGCAGCACGACATGGAAATTCACCATGGCAAGTCTTAGATATCCTGCACTTTTTGTTCCGCTGCTTCGTAAATATAATATGCACATATATATATACATTTATTTACTTATTTATTTATATATATATATATCGCTAAGTATCAAAGTACCCATGCAGTCGGTTGTATTGTTGGTTATAGACTCATCGATATCCCCATGATGTCCCAATTTGCGTTGAATTGATGCCCCATTCTCCCGATGATCTTAGTCGATTGATCTAGGAATGTATATAAAGATATATAAAGTACAAGGTCCAACATGACTTCGTCTCGACCATTTTTTCCTTCCTTGTTCTCGAATGTTGAATAGGAAAACCACGAAAGTACATAAGATACGGATGCAACACATATAGGGAGCCATACTCAACCAATATAGGGATCTAAGTTAAGCAACAAATAAAGAAATGGATTTGACCCGACCATCCATGGGGATTTAACCAATGCAGCTGGTGTCCCACCGCTTAAGCCACCATGAAATTCTGTTGCTTCGAACTGCAACCCATCAGGTCGAATCAGAATCATTGCAAGAACTAGGAACTTGCAGAGAATTTGGAGATAATCCCATTAACTTATAGCAGCTATAGCATTCACATACATTTACAGTGAGCTCCACCAGTGAGGGTCTAACTTTCCCAAAACAATCAGGTTTTCTGGATGCAGAATCATTCAGTTGACGGTTTCCTCTAGAAATAACAGCTGTATTAGTCACCATGTTGGCGTTGCTCCAATAAATCACAGGGTTCCATTCGGGGTATATCCATAAAGTCTGGCCTCGTCATTGAGTTGGTCGATCGCGCAGCAGCCATGGACTGACACCTTTTTGGCGCGGCGGAGACATGGCGCAGGAGCAGAGTCATGGACGTTGAAGAAAAACAACTTGTTACAGTACTGAGATTTATGTGTATATATGTATATACATATGTATACATATGCATATATATATATAGCCATTTACTGGGATGCTCATGGAATTCAAACATATGGCAGCAAAACCATACAAACACTTAAATTTCATTGAATTTTGACCATCAAATAAATATGGTTTCAAAATGGAACACTCCCGGATGGTTGAGAACCTATTCCTCCCAATTTTTTGAAGTCCATTTTTGGGTCCCATTTATGGACAAAGCAGCCTGGGATTATCCGTGAAGCTCGTGGGATATTTCATGAGTTGGAACCAACTATTCAAGCTAACTTCCAGGATCATGATGCCCCTTTCATAACCTCAAAACTAAACCTGTTTTGGGTGTTCTTAGCTTTCAGAAGGTCCAAAAAAAAACTTGAGGAATGTAACAATTCGGTGAAAGGGGAGCCATGACATTGTGCGCATGCAATTGGGGAACCTCAGCATTTTGAGGCCCATGGCAAATGTCAAAACATTATATATGTACATAATATATATATAATATATATACATATATAATATATATAATATATAATATATATATATGTAAGAGTTTCCTAAAATAGGTGTACCCCCAGCCATCATCCGAGTCATTAGACCATGACTTAGGAAACTGAAAGCCGGTTGGTCTTGGGGATGCCCATGTCGGATGAGCAGAGGCGAAATTCTGCTCTAAATTCTGCCCGTCTCAGGAAACGTGTGATATGTGTGTGTGTGTGATGTTGGTGATAGTATCATGGCCAGTCTTGGATAGAAAGAATTGTATATCTGGTTTTTCAAGAAACCCATAGGATCCATGGTGCTGCCATATATGGTAACATGGATCCCATTAATATACCCCAGTCATGTTAGCATATATACCAGCACCATGGAACCTATGGGAAAAAACACATATCTATCGCAAAGGATTTCCCGTAATGTGAGCACTCAGTGCATCCTCCAAGGTGTTTCCCCTTTGTATTGTTTGATAGTCTTGAATTAGCTGAAAGGGTTCCCCCATAGAAAAAATATGTATATATGTATATATATATATGTATATATATATATATGTCACATATATAATATATAAATTATATAATAATATATATATATATGTATGTATGTTCCCCTTACATTCCCCAAAAAGGATCCATTGTCTATGGGGAAAATTAATCACAAATCACCTTAAACAAAGCCGGATCATCAAAACTCATCAAATGGAGGTTTCCTAAAATGGGGGCACTCCAAAATCATCCATGTTAATTTGGACTTTCCATATAAACATATAAAAACCATGCATTTTTCCAGTATAAACCAACCATTTTCCAGTATAAACCAACCAGCTATTGGGGAGTCTGCACTGGAAACCCCCGAAATGACCATGGTCAACCAACGACCGACCAGACGTCTGGATATGTTGAATGACAGCCGAATGACTTATCGCAGGCTGTGTCTGAAAATGGGGTGGATGTATATTTGTATGTATACATATGTACATATATATATATACAATAATATATATATATATACATATATCCACCAAAAATTGCAATTATTTTGCAATTCGTGAGCAAAAATAATGAGATGTATGCATATGTTTTTAATGCTAAATCTTCAATTTCAAGGAAATTCAAGAGTAACCCTGGGCATATGCATCAAGGATGTGGTGCTCAGATGAAATCACGAGTTTGATCACTACGAAATATCATTAATGACATAAATAAACTATGATAAACTAGTTTATGTTAGTTTATGTTAGTTTATGTTAGTTTATGTTAATTTAATAGTTTATGTTTAGATAATCATAAACTAACATAAACTAACCATCTCAGATTATCTCCCCATTCTATCACGATTCCATGGGGCCGCACGGCGGCAGGCGCCTGCGTTCAGACTGGAGCCACTGAAGACGGACACCTGAGGACATCAGCATCATCTGTCTGAAAATGGTTTACCCTCAATATATGGATATATTCGGATATATATCCCATAGGATCCATGTATGCTATATATTGTAACATTTACCATTAATATACCCCAAATGTTAGCATATATACCATACATGGATCCTATGGGTATGGTAATTTTATGGCTGAGAATACGGGAACATCAAAATCAACTGAATCAAGCATGAAATCTGGGAGTTAGTCAAAGCTGGCTTTTTTCAGAGAAATCCACTTGAGATTTCACCAACATCTGAAAGTTGACCTACGTTCAACCTACCAAGTTTTGGAAACAAGATCAAATTCGTCATGTTTTTGTAACAAATAATGGTTAAATGAATCATGCATGACTTTGACCTGGGGAATGAGTCATGGAGCCTCACAACTACAGTAGTCTTTTTGGAGCTTAAACTATCCATTTTGGGGTGTGATAATTTTGACAATATCCAGTATCCAACATTATCATAGTTTGGGATTTCACTAGGTGACATGAGTTTCTTCCAAAATGGAGGTATAAAACCAACCAGCATGGGGATGTAGTGAGGACACAATGCGGTGTAACAATTTATCCAGCCAATTGTTGGATATATTCCTACTAAAATCCCCATGATATCTTTGACATATCCTCATGTCATATCCGCAATCCACATATCTGCAGAAAGCGATTTTAGCTATAGTAATCCCAACAAAAATACAACTTTAGGGGATATATCATTCGCCGATGAGCTATAGCAATCCCATCAAAAATACATCTAGCCATTGGATTTTTCTAAGAATTAAAAGAAACATTTTTTTCTACCCTCTGGTAAACTAACATACCTATGGAAAGATCCACCATTTTGAATGGGAAAACTCACTATGTCACTGGCCATTTTCAATAGCTATTTTGACATAACCAGGCCGGGTACGATCCCAGATCCCAGATCCCAGATCCGTCAGAAGCCTCAGAGTCGGAGCCAGTCTCTGAGGCCTCGGAGGCCTGGTGATCCGATGGATCTCAAGGGGATATCCGAAAAACCCATTGGGAAAATGGAGGTTTTAATGCTGGGAAAACCATAAACCGTTTTGGAAAATCCCATGGGAAAGCCATGGAAAGTTTTTGGGAAAATATATGGGTTTTTGTATTCATATGACTCAGTTTCATTCATATTACATGCATATGAAAAATTGTACATTTCATAACCTAGGAAAATATGGTCCAGTTAGTCTGAAAATAGGGCATACCTCCTTTTTTGTGGCCGTTCAATAGGGAAACTGTAATTTTTCTCCCACTGTAATTTAGGTGTACCCTATTTTTGTCGACAAATCCGTGACTGGGAAATTCATGACGAAATGGTGGGAAATTCTGGGATAATGTGGACACAATCTGATTTGTTTAAAAAAACACCGAATGCCAAACACAAATATATGCGCAATTCAGCGATAATGTGGGAAATTGTTGAGTCTTTGGATTTTGAAAGCTGGAATCATTCAAGTACCACGGAAAAATAACATGTCTACTGAGTCTACTGTTTGATTTGCTAGTGGTGTTTAATGGACGTGTACTATACAATTAGAATATTACCTTGATTTGTAGCTTAGTAGCAGTTGATAGTGTTTATATTGGATAAGGCTTTATGGTGGTTGGTGGCCTAATAACAAATGATCGATTTTGAAGGATGGAACTATATGGAATATTCAATCCCCTCTTAAAAACGTTGTATGAATTACCCTCTGGTAAACTAACAGTTTGCTATGGTATAGATGGCCCATTTATAGATGGTTTACCGTTCTTAAAAATTGTGATTTTCTATAGCTATGTTAAATTACCAGAGGGTATATAATGTATCGTTGGATTTGTATATGGTTTTTGAATATTTTTGACTTGAGGTACTCACCACTATCAACCCGTTTTAGGGCCCCAAGCGGCCCATCAACCCTCTTGGATTACCAGTATCAAAATTATCAAAGGTTGCGCCCTGCTCACCACAGCCAGGGTTGCTAACAATCATCGACCTTATTCAATGGGAATTTCAGCCTTATATATGGTACCTCCAATTTAGGTTCCTGACATGGCCATTGACTTATCAGCATCAACTCGGAAACTCGTTGAAAAATTCTCCAATCACCATCATCTCTTTTAAAAAATCCATTGAAAAGGTAACTAACCACCGTCAACTAGTCAACCCTTGTCGGTGTAGGCTGGTTTCAACCACCCCCCAAACTAGACGGACGCGTATTCGGTGGTCCTCCTCAGTGCTGTCGAGCATGCTTTTCCTCGGGCAACTCGCCGATGGGTGGTAGTTGGATCATCCTCATATGGTAGTTGTATGGTAGTTTTATGGGTGTATGGTAGGTGGATCTTCTGAATATGTCTAGAATAATGAGGAGGATAGAATAATGAGTATCCGATGATACAATATGAATATGTATGAATATGTCATGTTGGATAGAATAGTGATATGGCTATGAGTCAAAACCAAACGGTACGCAGACAGTACCCTAAAATGGCTGGTTCATGGATGGTTAATTCCGCAAAAATGATAGTAATAAGCTTTGACCCTTCCCCATATGTATATATATATATATTATATTCCCTACTGTAATAATGACTATAATAAGGGTTGTTTCTGTCCGTTTCTGCCATTTTCGGTGAATTCAACATAAAACCAAACGAAATGTGGCTAAGTCAAATGTCAACTGCGGTGATGTATGTGGATTCTCTTCAGTATCATTTGCCCTTGCGAAACGCTAACAGTGGGCAAGCCACCCGCAGCCGAAAAAAAACACCCTGATCAGATGGGGCCCCAACAAGTTACCAGGTAGGCACGAGATTCGGCATACCCAGCATCGGCACGAGGTCAACAGAGTACGTAACAAAAAACGACAACAGAGACATCTTGGTGAAGCTGGTTTCAATGGATTGGTTTAAGGGAAAATCTACAGGAAACCATGGTTTTTACCATCAAATATAGGTCTTTCCTGTAAATTTTCCCATCATCCAATTCTATGATGGTTTTCAGTGTACTGTTAAATTGCCCACTCAAAAAACCATAACCGCAGTATACCTAATGTTCATAACCACAACAAAAGATATGCGTAATAAAAATCATATGGATTAATATTGTCTGTAGCTCCCCATTACTCCATTATTGTAGCTCCCCATTTTTCCATTATTATCCAATCATTATCTGTATTAATAATCATCCTTATTATCCATGTTACTATCCCTACTATTCAATTGTGATTCCTTTTCTCTATGTAATTCCATATTCATTATCCCTATCTCATTATCATGATTGTCCCTATTAATAATCATGAATTCAGACACATCAAGAATCATTTAAAATTATCATTATACTATGATCATTAATGATTGTAATATGATCATTAATGACAACCCATAATAACATTATATATATATATATTATAATAGCATTAAAATCATTAATGCTGAGATTATAGAGACAGTATGATTATCAAGTTTAGTAGGATGAAGATCCATTTACCAGTTATTTTGATGTTCACCACAAGTGCTAGAGTTTTGACTCATAACAATCAGAAAAATAGGATCTTCCCATGATATTCCCATGATATTCCCACGATATTCCCATGATATTCCCATGATATTCCCATGATATTCCCACGATATTCCCACGATATTCCCATGATATTCCCACGATATTCCCACGATATTCCCATGATATTCCCACGATATTCCCATGATATTCCCATGATATTCCCACGATATTCCCATGATATTCCCATGATATTCCCACGATATTCCCATGATATTCCCACGATATTCCCATGATATTCCCACGATATTCCCATGATTTTCCATAGTTCTGTTAGTTTACCAGAGGGTAGTCATTAAATAAGTCACACCTCCGTGATTCGCCAACGTCTTCTGCCCGGCGTCTTATGCTCGGCGGCCTCATCCAAATACAGAAGCGACGGCACCTGGCAGTCTGTTAGGAGCAGCCTCAAATTGAAGGCAACGAAGCACAGGCTTATAGAATCTACCTAATATAATCATATATATATATTCATTTATTTATTTAGTTATTTAGTTATTTATTTATTTATTATTTTGTTTGTTAGGTGTTAATCAGGCGAAACAGGTGTTTTATTTGATGTTGTGCCTAATATTAAATATCAAAACATGTTTAAAAATCACTGCGTGTAGCCAGTGTGTTCATTCATCCTCTGGTGATAAGTATATTATCATATTGTTTGGATGTGTTGTTTGAGTGTGGGCGAACCAGGGGGTTGCGGGGAACATGTTTAAATAGCTAATATCACATGTTGAACACCTAATGTGTTCTAAAGATACTCCAGTCCCCTATTCATCTCGGGACGACGTGGTTTGATGCAGTCGTGCTGCCAAAGCTCTAAATCGCTAAGTTTGTTTTAAAAAAATGACATGAATCTCCGGCAAACTAATGCAGAAACATGGGAAAATCATGAGAAAAATCCACTATAAATATCTATAAATTAGGGTTTTAATAGATCATCAAACTAAATGGCCCATTTTCGTACTTAAGGGTAACTAGTTCAATCTACCATAAATCCGACAGCGAACTATGAACCAACCTAGCTAAGCAACATTACTATATATATATAGTTTTTTGGTAGATATGTCGAACTAGTTAATGTTGTGTCATGAAAACATCAAGGAAACACCTTTGACGCTAAAACACCTAAAGCATGCAGCCTCAACCTACGAGTTATGTTGGGCGAAACTGGGCGTCTGGGCCTGTAACTAGATCATACAACAAGTATTTGACAATGTACTAATCCCATAGTTAAATTCTAGATGTGTTAGTTATGTAAACATATGTAAACTACCCTCTGGTTATTTAACATAACTATGGACAATAACCATTTCTCATAATGTTAAATTCATATTAATAATCACCTCCGAATAAATCAACACCCAATTTCCAAAAAAGCTTTGGCAATACTACGTAGTCAGGATATATTGTTTTTTATTGTTTTTTATTGGTTTTTAATTGTTGAAAAAGTAATTAATGTCTTGAGTCTTGAAGGGATGTCCCATGCCCAATCTCACCATCTCACCCCATTGGGAGGGAGGTTGCCACTGAAAAGAGAAATCTCAACCCATTGGCAGGCAGGTTGGTTGCTTTTATATGTAAGATTTATGTATGAAAAGGTTTAGTTTTTTACTTGGGGGCGACTCTTACCTTCTAGGGGGGTTATTAATACGAACTTGGCATTAGGTAAATAATGATTTCTATCATCCATAAATGGACCATCTATATATACGATAGCTATGTTAAACAACCAAAGGGTACTATCACCTATGAACCATCATTCACCATTATTGACCATGGTTGTCTATATCTTAACTACAGTTAGAGAAAATCATCCCATGATTCACCATTATTGACATATTAACTATTAACATAGAGATGATTATTTACCAAATGATGAATATTGAACCACTATTCACCTTTGACTATTCACTATTAACTATAGTTTTATTTGGTTGAATTCATTCACCCGTGTTTACCTTAAATTAAAAGGGCCAAAAATTCCCAACCAAAAAGTCCTCCAGCCTTTGTTAATGCTGGCCGCGGTCTCATCGTTGGAGCGGGTGGCACCTCAGGGATATGATGCCGGGCACCCACCAAGCTCCAGATATGAACTGTTCGGAAATAGTGGCAATCATATCCCAAAAATAGTTGATCAAAATACTTAGTATCTATATCTATATCAAATCAAAACTCTTCAGATATCAAATATTCATATATATATATATATATCTCCAGATATGAACTATGATATTAACTATTCAGGATTATGATAGGGCACTGTTTCTTCTCAAATCAAAAAACATCGCCGCCATGTTTGTCATGATTCCTCCAATCTGAAGCATCATGGTGACCGGTGACCGGCCAGGGGGGCCATGTCGCAACATCATAAACTTAGAGATGGTGGTTGTCGGCTTTCAGCCATTCCAAAGTTTTGAATAACTTAAGTTGTGATATTTCAGAAAACTCAAATACAACGTCGCCGTGTTGGTGTTTTTTTAAACCAGGTGTTCACCTTCAAAAAGGTGGGGTTTGCGCCGCATGGGCTCCTAAACACCCATGGGATCCCATTAGCTCTGATTCTGAGAAAACACTAAACTTGAGAGGGGGGGGACGAAAGGTAGGGGGGGGCAAAAGAGAGCAACAGGAAAAATATTGCCAAACTGAGATTGATACTTCTCTTCACTCAAACCTCCTGCAGAAGAAAATGTTAGCCCCCCAAAAAGCTTTGTGGGAATAGAATCAGAAACATAATGTCAAATGTAAAGTAACTTCACGCGCGCGCGCCGCGCGCGCGCGTGAACCATCCTGCATGCAGGTGCTTCTCGCGCGCGCGCGCGCGCGCGCGAGCGCACGCATGTGCGGGACGTAAACATTGCGAGTCTCTATTCCCCGGCACGGCCTCAATGGGACTAGAACATCCACGATAGATCGATAGATCAATACATCGATAGATAGATAGATAGATAGATAGATAGATAAAACTATAAATAAATAAATAAATAGATGAATAAATAGATAGAGAGATAGAAGCATCGATCGATAAATAGATAGATCGATGGCTACCTTGATCGATAAACAGATAGATAAATAGATAGATCAATAGGTAGATAGATAGATAGATAGATAGATAGATAGATAGATCCAAGGATAGATAGATAAATACATACATAGATGGACAACTAGATAGATAGATATATCGATAGATAGATGGATAAGGAGGTAGGTACAGAGTCAGAGAAAAAGAGAGAGAAAAAAATGCGGACCAGGGGGGAATCGAATGGGGGGGGGAGGGGGGGGCCCCCCCCCCCTAAGTCTCCGTTCGTGACTCTCGGCTTTCAATTTCCGGGAAAGGAGCAGCCACCTCCCCCAGTACTAAACTAGTACTAAAGTACATAGAACTCAGGTAGCCTAGGCTACCTTTCGTGATCTATGGCAACCACAACAAAAATAGAACAATAAAATCCTACGAAAATAGCGCCAATATGTGGCATTTTTAAATAACTTACTTAAGTATACTTAAGTGTTTATTTCTGGGGGCGTTGCTAGAACCAGAAAAAATAAAATAAAATAAAAAACAGCATTCTTGTTAGTTTACCGGCGATCATTATTGGAAGGGGTTCACCTTTCTGGAATGGCTGTTGCGAGCATGCTTGAACATCTCCCAAGTCTACTGAAAGTGCTGCCCCAGGTCGTTGGCTAAGTTGGTTCATAACCAACATAGCAAGGGTTTATGGCATAGATCTTACGATACGTTCGTAGATTCTTTAGTTCATGGTGTTTCTATGGTTTCATAAAGCAACTTCTAAGGGGCGGCACCCTAAAGAAGAGAGGGATCATTTGCTCATCCGTGGCACATCTGGGGAATTGAACCAATTTCTGCCTCCAAGGATTGCTCGATGCACGCCCCAAATACGGCCTTTTTGGGGGCCCTCCTGTGGGTAGATAAAGAATGATAAAGAGGTAACATGACAGTTGTTTCCCCTCCTGTGGCTATGATTTGCCTTTCAGGATGAATCATGATCTGGTGGTTTCAACCTACCCCTCTGAAAAATGATGGACGAATCGTCAATGGGAAGGAAATGAGATCCCATATATGACATGGAAAAGAACATGTTTGAAACCACCAACCAGTTATTATTTGCGAACCTAAAATGGCCATGTCGGGAATGTTACCCCACCATCATTTCCATGATTCCGCCACCTTGTTGGTCAAATCCCCAAAAAACTGTAAGCTTTTCATTGAAGATCCATTACATATCCATTGAATATCCCATGAAAATCCGTTAAAATCCACCAAAATCCATTGAATACCAATTAAAAGCCAGTGAATACCAATTAAAAGCCATTCACCATTCAATACCCATGAAAAAACATGATGTAAATCCCTGCAAAATGTCTGCTGTCTTCAACTATCGTTTTACCTGCCAACTTCCTCCTGTCTGTCGCCCTGCCGGTTGCCCAGCCAAGCCTTCAGCGTGGCCTAATCAGCAACAAAGTGTGGGAAACATATGTTCCAAAATGGATAAGAATGGTTATTGTAAATGGTCAATGTGTATCCATGATATCCAAGATCATCAAAATCCAATGGCATTTAGAAACTTGGATTAGGAAATCGACAAATTCATTGAAAACAACCTGAAAAGCCAATGGATTAGAGTATCCCATGGTTTATCATGAGCTAGAAATACACAAATGTTCCCACATGTTTCCAAACATAAGCCATGGATTGGGATATCCCATAATGTATCATCATAGGGCTGATTTGTACAACTATATATATAATCAATTCACATATACATACATATATATATATATATATAATTGTATTATATATATATATATCGCAAAGGGTTAAAATATTATTAACGTACCTTTTATTCAAATGTACCTTTAACGTACCCATCCCATTTTTTTGGTAGGGTCTTCCACTATAAACCCTTCGGGGGTACCCCCAGGGAACCTCAAGGGAGAAACCAGAGATTGGTTGAAGGGATTTTCCAGCTACGCCTGGCGTATTTTTGTCCCACCTGAAACCCCAGGTTCAACTAGAAATCAATGGGCCAATGGGCCTTGAAACCCCCAAACAACATCAGTATTGAACCATGTTTTATGTAGGGAATCTTCACTACCAGGGCTGTTTTTTTACCAGGACTGTTTCTGCTCACCAGTGGGGGTCGAGGCAAACATCAGATGAGTTTCCGGTGAAACCAAGGATTTTTCATGGTGATTTCATGGTGACTTTTTAAGCAGCAAAAATAGCTGGTTAAAGGAGGGAACACGGCAAAAACAACATTTAGGGAACATATTGGAAGAAAAGGATATAATGGGGAGATCAATGGGGAGATCAATGGTGATTGAATGGTGATTGAATGGTGATCGAATGGTGATTTTAAAAATGATCCAGAGGTGATATGATTGGAATATAATGAGGTTGAGGTATTCATGCGGATATTCCTGAAACTCCTTAACCAAATTCAATGGTGATATAACCAAACACTGAGAAGTTCCTAAATTGATGGCATTCATAATGGGGTTTTGAGAAGCTTAACCGAAACTAAAATAGGGATAGGATGGGATATTTATACATAATGTAACCAATTCAAAGCACATAATAATAGAGATCTTTGGGGTAGGTCATCACCCATGAAATGTGGGATAAAACTTGGACTTGCTGAAAATGTGTTCCAAAGAAAAGAACACTCGAGTTCAGAGATGCCAGATCAGTAATAAACTCTGCTTGGTGGTATACCTACCCCTCTGAAAAATGTGAGTTCGTCAATGGGAAGGATGACATCCCATACATGAAATGGAAAATAAAATTCATGTTCCAAACCACCAACCAGAACTAATAAACATGAATAAATCATAATAAACCACAGTTACTGAGCATTTGCTACAGTAACATACTTGGGACAATCCAGTCAATCCAGCAACCCACGGATAGCTCAAAGGAGACCTTCGCACCGCTACTGGGTCGCCCGAACCATGATTGCACCGGTTTCAGCTTTCGAAACTCAGTGTGCCTCGCCTGACCGGTTAAGCCCCTCGGCAGGGAACATTTTATCGGCATCTTGGGAGACGAAAAAACAACCCTTTTGGGCCCTGTAAATGACCATCTCCTTATCAACGCCAAAAAGGCATCTTTGGGGTCCAAACATAAGTTTGACATAGTTCGACACACACACACACAATGAATGTTGAACATAAAACCAATGGTTCTGATGCGATGGGCATGCTATGGTGTCCTGGCGATGGAAAGGACCCAGTGAAGGTTCGCCAAATGACAGCACTTCGCATCATCAAACATCATTAAAAAAATGCAACGAAAAAAATACGTATATAATTTACCCTCTGGTAATTTAACATAGCTATTGAAAATGGCCATTTATAGTGGATTTTCCCATAAAAAATGGTGATTTTCCATAGCTATGTTAGTTTACCAGAGGGTATGGATATTTATGGATGATTTTCCAGTTGGGAATCTGGAAAACTTCGAAAAATCACTGACTTGATGTTCACTGTTCCAATCGACGGTGAAATGCGCCACGCGAATGCTTGAGGGTCGATACTTTTTGGAAGCGAAGAAACAATAGTTAGTGTATAGTTCACCTCCGAAAAAAAAAAAAAAAAAAAATCCAAGTTCCCAGTGCTTCCAGGCAACACACGATGATATTTACCACATCAAAATTCCAGGTGTCCAACATTGTCCAACAGGTTCAACACCTATTTTGGGGCTGTCTTAACTAATGCATGGATTTCTTAATCCGTGGAACATGTTCCGCACCATGAAGATCCCACAGCTTGTCGAATCTGCGGCTCGACGAAATGTGAGCCATTGGTAAGCGGAAAATCGCTTCTCCAAATAGATCTAAATAGATCTAAGTGGGATCCATGTATGCTATATATGGTAACATTTACCATCAATATACCCCAAATGTTAGCATATATACCATACATGGATCCTATGGGGATCTAAATAGTAGGGAACCGTTGTCTGAGGTTCCAAGTGATCCCAAAAGTGCAGGAAGGTATTCGAGTAATTATCTGCTTGGTGGTATACCTACCCCGCTGAAAAATTATGAAAGTCCAGTTGGGATGATGACATTCCCAATATATGGAAAAATAGAATTCATGTTCCAAACCACCAACCAGATATCTCATTAACCATTATTAACCACTATTAACCACTATTAACCACTATTAACCACCATTAACCACCATTAACTTCCATGTTCCAAACCACCAACCAGATTATGGTTCGAATTGATTAATACACGCCCAAATAAAGGACGCTTCAACACACGAAGAGAAAACCACCGAACGGTGGGTCCATTGGTATCCATTCCATTCCATTCCGCCAGTCAAAAAAGGCGACCCTGCACAAAAATTATAGTTTTGTCATGTTTTATATAGCATGTGTTATTTGATTCGTATCATGTCATATAATTTCCCAATTTCTAGCGAAAAAAACTCTTAAGTATTGAAGTACTATACCCACCTAAGGTTTCCTTTGATTCTTGGACAAAATATGACAAAATCATGTGACAGCGCCAAGCAGGTACCCTTCCGGCCTGCGACACGTAGCACGGACCAACGTGCCGCTGGTGCGCTGCGCTTGTTCGCGTCACACGGCGACGCGTTGAATGCGCAGAAACCCTAAAGCTATCAAAGTATCTTCAAATCTTCAGTATAAACAGATCCCTGTTTAAATGCATTTTGGAAAAATGATCTCGAACGTGAGTCAAAATCCAATAATATCCAATACTTCAAATGTCCGCAGCTGAGTTCTTCACAGCGGGAATTCTTTGTACAGTGGTGTAAAAGTGGTTGTTGGATGTTGGTACCTCAGTTTCAAGGGTCTCATTGAAGTCTTCAAAGCCCTGTGGGGAACGTGCCATGTCACCATTTGAAGGGCCATGTTGGGCAGTTTCGATTTCGCCAACAATACCTGGGAGCCAAAAGGTCACAAACCGTTGGACGTGGGAGCACAATAAATGGCCCCCCCTTCCAATCATTGCAGCTGAGAATGTGCTTCGCACATTCTCATCTGCAGCTCTGGAGGAGATTTTGAATCCAATGATCATCATGTTCCCCATGAAAAAATACCACGGCTGGGCTGTGCTTTCCACAAAAAATTCAGTCAGCCGCCCACTGAAATTCAGAAGCCGGGCACACAACCCTCATGCTGATATCAAGGTGTCATCTATAAAGAAGCCCTCCCCCTTGTGGCTACCCTCTGGTAAACTAACATAGCTATGGAAAATCACCATGTTTAATGGGAAAATTCACTATAAATGGCCATTTTCAATAGCTTTTTGTATGTTTACCAGAGGCTATCATTTGCCTATCGGCTGGAACAACCCAGCAACTTTTCATCGGGAATTCACCGCTGGAATCCTGGACACTCTCTTGGTCAAGTCCTTAAAGTGCTGGTGAAAAAAATCGGGTGTTTGTGGCTTAAATGACAAGTTAACCATTGGTGAATTCCCATTCATATCCATTCATACCCATTCATATCCATTCATAGTCATTCATATCTGGTTGGTGGTTTCAGCCATCTTGAAAAATATTAGTCAATGGGAAGGATTATCCCATATATTATGGAAAGTAAAAAATGTTCCAAACCACCAACCAGATATATATAATATATATATATACATATACTAAACTCCATGAATATCCGTTCACATTCATGAAAATATGTTCATTTCCCCATTGATGTCTCCATTTGGATCTTAAAGAACCACCGAAAGAACCACCGAAATTTGCCCATGGCCCGCATCACCTGGGTCGGAGCTCATACCCATCACCTGGAAACGGTGCTGTCGTGGTGCGTTTTTCAATATTTACCAACAAAACTGGGTCAAAAAAAATGGGGATTTACTATTGTTACATAGTATTCATATGTATTAATATTCTATTATGACATTCCAGTTTTGTCAATATTCACCAACAAAACATAGAGACCCAGTGTTGACCCAGTGTTGGAATAAATGTTGGTAAATAGTCCAGCACCATCGAGCATATGGAAAATTTCAGGAAAAATGCTGGGATTTTATGGGATGTAAACTGGGATCCAATAGTTGTTCTATCATGGGATGTGTTTACAGCCACCGTTCATATTACACCACCCAGAAAACCATGGATAGTATGGAATTTATATGAATCTATACCTATCTGGGACAACAAAATTCTGGTGTTTTTTTTGGGGGATCGGATGAGTCCCCACTAGATCCACTAGATCCACTAGCTTACCAGCCATCAAGCATGTTCTCAATCGTAAATTCAGTAGAAAAATCCTCTCCAACTGTTGGACAGGCGCGATAAAGATTAAAAATCTTGGTTAGCAAGTCCTCAACCATTCATAACTGGATAAACTAGCCCCACAAAGACGTTCACCAGTCATCTGCTATTGTTTCCAGTATCTCTATTTTCTGGGTTATAACCACTTCCAAACACTGGATAGCATCATTTTTCCCACCGATTTTGAACCAAAATATCATTGTCTGTCTATTCCATACTATTTTGTCCATCATATTCCATCATATATTCCATCATATATTCCATCATATATTCCATCATATATTCCATCATATATTCCATCATATATTCCATCATATATTCCATCATATATTCCATCATATTCCGAAAAAAATAATCAATCAGCAGGTGGTATGTCTAATGCCTCATGTTTTCCCTTGATCCATAAATTTATTTTTCAACCCACCCCATGATCCGACACCCCGCTTCGTTCAGCACGAAGGCAGCACCTCTTGAATCACCTCCTTCGACAAAACCCCCGGATCCTCGAAACGCGACACCTCGGCTTTCGTCGAGGACATGACCCAATTTTTGGGTGCCCCATATATAACAACCCCTCCCATGATAGAACAAGATTGTCATGAAATATAGGGTAAAATACGGGTAAAATATATTAAAATATCGTGCTTCTATTTTTGGGGTTTTCTATTACTGAATCGATAGTGGATCCCCTGAATCAGTAAATAACAGCAGACAAGTCACAATCGCCAAGCCCGATTCATGAGAATGGAATCCCGAGACTGGAAGTCAACATCTATGACAAGTGGAAAAATAATTCCCCAGTTTCATCATCCCGGAACGTTTTTTTGGGGCAATACTCTCTGGTCAATTTTTGTATTGTCCAAAAATGTCACATCAGTACCCGGCCTGGTAAACAGAAAGCTGCTGAAAATGGCCCAGTCGTGCCCAGTCGAAATAGTGGATGAAAAATGGTGATTTTCCAGGCCGCAAACAACGTTGGTTTACCCCGGGTAACTCTGAAAATCCCTTGTGCTTCACTGAGGTCCCGGCCGCCGATTGCTTCCGCAACTGTTGTCCCTGCGGCACCACCTCGCAACGAGATCCAAAAATGGATCCATGATGATTTTGAACCACTTGACGTTGGTTTTCTATGGTTTTCTGGTATCCACATCAGGATGATTGAGGGATCTGAAGTAATACATAGTAATACACTGGTTTATGACTTGACGTGGATACCCAGCTGTGATCGTCCTGGGGTTATCAAAAAACAGGTTGGGGGAACTCACCCAAAAACTAATCACTTATATGTTAAAGACTCAGTGTGTGGGATTGTAACTGGGTTGATATCCCACATTCCTATGTTCTAGTCGTGGGAATACATATGGGCCTGTCTGAACATAGAACCCCTAATCCCGTTGTTTATCAGCATTGTTTCCCTTAATAGTTGGCAGTTTATATCAGTTTATGCAAAACTATGGGGTATCAACTATTAATGGAAACAATGCTGAAACAAATTGTCACAGACTGCCAACTATATCTGGTTGGTGGTTTCAACCCCTCTGAAACATATGAAAGTCCAGTTGGGATGATTATTCCAATATATTGTGGAAAATAAAATTCATGTTCCAAGCCACCAACCACATATCTCATTAAACAATAAACACTATTAACCACTATTAACCACCATTATCCACCACCATTTTGATATAAACCCAATATATTAACCACTGGCTTGATCAGATGTTGATCCCCCAGGGCCATCTCCACCAAGCGGTGCTTGGCCACATGAAGCCAAAAAAAACACATGAAGCCAAAAAACTGAACGGTGGTTGCTAAACCCCTGTTGGCTGATGATTGTAGGTGGTTATACTACCCAATAGAAATAAATATCTATAGATAGATCGATAGATAGATGGATTGGATAGGATAGGATAGATAGACAGATAGATAGACAGATAGATAGACAGACAGACAGATAGATATAGAGACAGAGACAGAGATAGAGATAGATATAAATTTAGATACGTGTAGATTGTGGATTGTCATAAACCATCATTGGAAGTCCTATGGACCAACCACGGTCTTCCGTTTCCCGCCACTTCGCGTCAGCCATGCGCCGACCAACCGCCATCCCCCGCGCCGTTGCCACGAAGCCATCTTCGCGCAAATTCAGCGACACCTCAACCCATGGCCAGTTAACCAATATATCTATAGTACATACATACATACATATATATATATATATACATAATCATAATATATATATATAATGCTAGAATCTATATAATGATCTATCCATGAATCCATCCAGCCACCTAGCCATCTAGACATCTATCCATCTATCTTTCTATTTATTTATCTATCTATGACAATCTAATCGAATCTATATCTATCTATATCTATATCTATCTCTATCTATCTATCTATCAATATCTATCTATATCTATATCTATCTCTATCTCTATCTCTCTATCTCTCTATCTATCTATCCATCTATCTACCTATCTAGCTATCGATCTATCTATCTATCGATCTATCTATCTATCTATCGATCTATCTATCTATCTAGATATATATATATATATTTCTATCTCTCTATCTTTCTATCTATCTATCTATTTATCTAGCTATCTATCTATCTATCTACCTATCTATCTATCTATCTATCTATATCTTTCTATATCTATCTATATCTATCTATATCTATATCTATCTATCCCTATCTATCTCGATCTATTTCTATCTATCTCTATCTATCTTTATCTATCTATCGATCTATCTATCTATCTATCTATCTATCTCTATCTATCTCTATCTATCTCTATCTATATCTATCTATCTCTATCTATCTCTATCTATCTATCTACCTATCTCTCTATCTCTCTATCTCTCTATCTATCTATTTATCTGTCCATCAATCTATCTATCTCAATCTATCTATATCTATCTATATCTATCTCTATCTATCTCTATCTATCTATCTATCTATCGATCTATCTATCTCTATCTATCTCTATTTATCTCTATCTATCTATCTCTCTATCGCTATCTATCTCTATCTCTCTATCTGTCTATCTGTCTATCTCTCTATCTCTCTATCTATCTATCTATCTATCTATCTCTATCTATCTATCTATCTATCTATCTATCTATATCTATCTCTATCTATCTATCTATCTATATCTATCTATCTATCTATCTATATCTATCTATCTATCTATCTATCTATATCTATCTATCTATCTATCTATCTATCTATCTATCTATCTCTATCTATCTATCTATCTCTATCTATCTATCTATCTATCTATATCTATCTCTATCTATCTCTATCTATCTCGATCTATCTCTATCTATCTCTATCTATCTCTATCTATATGTCGCTCTATCTATCTATCTATCTATCTATCTATCTATCTATCTATCTATCTATCTATCTATCTATCTATCTATCTATCTATCTATCTATCTATCTATCTATCTAATCTATCTATCTATCTATCTATCTATCTATCTATCTATCTATCTATCTATCTATCTGTCCATGTGTCCATCTTTCCATCTAAGCATCTAAGCAAAATACATTCTCAAGAATAGGGGATGAAACTGACCATGCTCCAAGGTTGACCCAGTCCATCTTCGTACACGCTCATGTGTGAAGATAGCGTAATGATTCTTGGCGTGTCTCATTGTGTAGAAAAAAGGATGTCCATTGTATTCCATTATATGATGGGGACAAATATTATATCATATGTATTATATACTAGATTATATTATATGATACTAGATTCCCGTTATTCTGTTCCAATTGGTGGTTAAATTGCCATCAAACGACCAACTTTTTAATTAGAATTTCCCACTAGATATCATACATATCAGTATACTCCCATATTCTTGTATTTTCATTACAAAAAAACTCTATTGTTTTTTTGGCGAAATCAGCAAGTTGCATAGCCCTGAAATACAGGGAATTTCTGCAGATTTTATCCCATCTGATGGGAAAGACATGATGGAAAATCACAGTTCTACCAAGGTAAATCATCCTTTTTGTATATATATATATAATATATATATATATATATTATTATATATATATTATATATTATATATTATATATTATATTATATATACATTATTATAGATATATACATATATCATATATTGTTTTATCTATTTCTATGGGTTTCTCCGTCGTTTATTCTCGATTTCTATGATTTTCTATGGGTCATCGCTGTGGATGATCGCCGTCCCCGTGGTGCCTGCTCTCCTTTGCTGCGGCTGCGATAGGCCTTGGCACCTTTCGCCAGTTTCACCCACTCGATGCCTTCCTCAAAAAAGACCTACGCGTGGTGAAAAAACGGGGTGGGGTAAAGCCTGGAGATCTGAGTACGACCTGGAAGAGAATAGGAATCATGGGAATAGAGCGGGGGTTGAATGGGACATTTGTTGGGATATACAAATGATTTGAAGAAGCATTTAACAACAAATGATCATTTTTCAGACCAACATTCTAGCAGTGGCCCCATTCATTTTGGGGACCATTTTGGGGAAATTCAACGTGATTGGAGCTTTGGAGGATGGGGAAATTACATGAAATTACCTGCTGAAATTCTGAGAGATCAAGAACCATTTTTTGCAGCCACACCACTCACCTGGTTTCCTAATTTTTCTTGTACCCTCTGGTAAACTAACATAGCAATGGAAAATCACCATTTTTCATGGGAAAATCCACTATAAATGGCCATTTTCCATTGCTATGTTAGTTCACCAGTGGGTAAACGCGCTGATTTCCATCCTATGGTGAGACGAATCCTGCCGGAACACGTCGCAACAGGTCGGATTCGTGCCATGCGTTGCCACCTCGAAACAGGTGTGATTTCATCAAAGTCCGCACCGGAAGAAACTAAAAACAACCACAATTCAAGTGACTTCAAGTGGAGGCCTAGCAAAACAGGGGAAGGCGTCCACCGGACTGTCCTCTATCTGTTCGAGATTTGACACAGCTCAACCACGAGCTGAATACTTTGCAGGTGTTGCTTCTCAACAGACCCTGAGATTGGTATTTATGAAAAAAATGTATATACCCCAAAACCCCATGGTGTGAAACATTTGCTTCATTGAAGCATTGAAACTGACATTCTCCGATTTTTGGTCAAACCTATATTAAACCATATCAAACCTGTAATTGATTCCAGTCCACAACTGCTGAAAAACCCATGAAAAACCTATGTCCCTCCCAAATGATTGTGTCTCAAGTCTCGGTTCCTGTTGGTTACACCGCTTGATCTTGTAGGATACATCCCAATTTATCACTTCTAATACGCCCCCTTTTTTCAAGGGCCGACCAAATGAAGAGATCCAGTACTGAACCAGGGTTGTCAGGCTGGTATCCAATATACACATGTGTATATATATATATACATATACAATCATGTTGATATCAGGGTGGAAGTGTGAAGTGCTTTACATAGAACAGAATATCCTGTTCGTTATTTATAGGTTACAGTACATGAAATTATAGTGAAATTATGAACCGAATATATGTGCAAATCACACACTATTACTATGGCCATGGCAAGACACCACATGCCCGGCATCCATCTGTTGCTGAAAACTTTCTCCTTCGGAGACCAAGATATCAGGCTCAAAGAAAGCGATCGCAGAAAATCTAATGCTTCGGAAGAGTCGAAATTTACCCACATTTGAGTTGATATTTTGGAAATAGCTTCAGGATATCAGCTATTTGAGGTTTATCTAATGTTTGATTTGTTCGGACACATGTCACATGTTTTGGAGACCCATATTTTGCCATAGAGATTTGAGGCGGACATATTCAAGCGCCTTGTGGACCCAAGTGCCTTTCTGGTTGGTGGTATACCTACCCCTCTGAAAAATATGAGTTCGTCAATGGCCAATGGGAAGGATGACATCCCATATATGAAATGGACAATAAAAAATGTTTGAAACCACCAACCAGCTTTCTTTGTGCCCAGATTTTTTTGAAAGCTCTCAATAGCTCTCATCTGTCGGCTCTCAGGCAGATTGAGCAACCATACCTAGCACTGGGATGCAAGAGTCTTCACGGTCAAATTCTAATATATAGATTGACCCATTCATTGATATGGTTTGTTTACCTTTCTAATCCTATCTATCCTATCTATCTTACTGACCATTGCAGCTGGCTTTGGAAAAGCTTCGACAACGGCGTCGACAACTGAGGACATTGGCAAGTCCTGCCAACTCTGTGGGAAAATTGCGTGAAGCCAACCACCGGAATGCTCAAGAACTGTTCTGTTTGAAGATCAGGTACCCCAAGTTATTATAAATCACCCCAAGTTAAATAATCACCAAATTATAAATCACCTCAAGTTATAAATCACCCCAAGTCATTATAAATCACCGGCATCATAGATCGTAATTTCAATGTCATTTCCCTCTTCAAAGTCTGAATTACACGACCCCATCTGGAACGCCGGTGAATTTTTCATCTTGAATTCGGCAACGACATCTCTGGTGGATAAACTGGTTGATCATTCATTTTCCCAAGTTCTATGGCAATTGATATTGGTTGATATTGGTTGATATTGGTTAAGACTGAAATCTGAAAATTGGTTAAAATTGTAGCAATTCGGATTAAAATTGTGGTAATTCGATGTAACCCACAGAGACAGAACATGTTAATTTTCCCACTGTCAGTGGGATATTACAACTGTGTCTCAATCTTTTGGGGGTACTCTATATCCAAAACATACTGTGGTTGATAATGGTTATGTATCTCTCCACGTATATCCATAGTATAGTTACATGACTGGACCATTAAGGTTTCATGGTCATCAAAGAAATCCTCCAATCCCCATGAACTCCCAAGTTGTCATGGCAAAATGTCCACATTCCTTGGTTAAAAAACAAAAAATCATAGTTAACCACCAGTCTTTGGGTGATTTCACCATTCATAGTTCAAATCCAATGGCGTTTGGTGATTTGGTTGGTGAAATCACCATGTTTTCCACATGTGTTGGTTAAATCAGGAGGAAAACTCCACGTTTTTGTTGATGAAATCACCCCATTCTCCCGGTGAAATCGCCCTCCAGGCTGCGCAAGGCGTGGCGGAGGACGGAGCTGACGCCACGCGGAAGCGCCATGGTGGCCCTGACCAAAAAGCCTACTCTAGGGTTGTCTATAAACGACAATGAAAAAGTGGATCTATATGGGATAATATGGAATATATATATATATATGGGATATATTCAATATATATTCAATATAATATATTATATTATAATATAATATAATATAATATCATCTCATCTCATCTCATCTCATATCATATCATATCAAATCATATAATATAATATAATATAATATAATATAACAGAATATAATATAATATAATATAATACAATATAATAAAATATAATACAATATAATATAATATAATATCATTTAATATAATATAATATAGTATAATATAATATAATATATATGGGAGTTCTTATCCCTACGATGTTGGGATACCAACATTTGTTCGTATTGAAACATGTGTATGTATGCATACGTTTGTATGCAAATGAAAAAGAGATAAAAAGAGAGTAGTCACCCGTGAAAATGAACACGAATGTGGGTAAAACAATGCCATAAACCACCCATGATTGGGAATGGTAAACATAACACCTATAAAAAAAATTGTGACTTGGGGGATGGTTTATGAAATTGTTTTTACCCACATTAATGGAACATCAATGGAATATGATTCCGGTTTTTGAATATCAGGAATATAGGGATAACGGGATATGGAGGTTTCCATAAATGGCCATTTCGCGATCCTAAAATGGAGGTACTGTACCAGGTAAGGCCAGATGTAGTAGGGATATCGTAAATCTTAGATATCTATATATATATATATCAATAACAATGGAATAGATCCCAAATGATATCCAATAATGAAACTTATCTATCTGACAATCCAATTGTTGGATCTATATCATCTATATATGAGCTATAATTAAAATAAATTTATCTAACAAACTAATCCAATCCAGTCCGATCCAACTATCTATCGATCTATTTTCCTACCTACCTACCTACCCTATCTACTTTATCTACTTTATCTATTTTATCTACTCTATCTACTTTATCTAATCCATCGATCTGTCTATCATACATATATGTGTATATATTATATGAAATATATATACCACTAAAATGATGTATGTCTATGTATGATGTGGCTAGATATAGACCTATTGAACTACACATGTGCATGTGTACAAAAATATTCAATTATGTAGATGCAAAAAAGCATGATACTCCTAAATAAATATATACATACATGCATTACATTACATCACATTACATCACAACACATTACATTCATACAGACATGCATGAGGAATGTAAAAGAGCCATGCATTATATACATACATACATACATTTATTCATCATATTACATTCATTATAAATACCATCAAATAACCATTCAACATGAGGAAACCAAAACCGCCGTCTGTGACACTCCCGTGTATCACCATGGCCACATTCCACTGGTGTAAAATCCTGTTTTCTCTGTCACAAAGAATGTAGACGTAGTACATACCCTCTGGTTATTTAACATAGCCATGGAAAATGGTCCATTTCTAGATGGTTTACCTATTAATAGCATGGTGATGTTCCATGGCAAACTGTTAGTCATAACCAGATGGTAGATTGACTCTAAACATCCATTTTGCGTGGTTGAACATGTGATTAAACTAGTGTGGTGGTTCCATGGCTATGTTAAATAACCAGATGGTATAACCAATCACAAACACATATATATATATATACCGTATACAATGTAATACAAACAAAACCTAGATTTAAATTAGTGACATGTGACATGGTTACATACATTTAAATACAAATATTATTGCATTGCAATATGTATATATATATATATGATTATATATGGAGATTTCCTGAAATAGGCGTGCCCCTAGTCATCATCCATTTCTAGATCGGATTTTCCCTTATAACTTATAAACCATCCAGCTATTGGGTATCCCCATTTATGGAACCCCCCTTTTTTACCATAGTTAACCATTATAAACCACTATTAAACCACTATTAAACCACCATTAAACCACTATTAACTGGATGGTGATTTGAACCCCTCCGAAAAATATGAGTCAGTTGGGATGGATTATCCCACATATTATGGAAAAATAAAAAATGTTCCAAACCACCAGCCAACCACTACTAACCATATAGATGTCACCACACATAATCAATCAGCAAAGCCATGCCCAAGCTCACCCTGCAGAGACCAGCTCTTTGGCTCCCAGAACGGCCTAACGACTCGCAGCGAATTGTTGGGGGATTCATAGGGAATCATAGATGGAAATATATGATGGGAATACATGTTATATACTACATATGATATACTATATCATATGTATATATATATATATATCATGTATGGTATATAAGATATATTTCATGAAAATATCATGGGAATAGTCATTGGAAATGAACCCATGATATATATATATATAATATATATATATATATGTCCATCATACCGCTCATACCCCCATGAAATTGAAGACCTACAATGTTAAAATCAATATAATGAGATAGAATGAAAATATTGGCATAGTACTTCATTGAGAATTGATGGGGAAATACAGCTTCATTATGACGGAATATCATGATATGCCTTCATTATAACCAACAATTTCATCATGGGAATACCAACAATTATCATGGTAACAGTCATGGAAATACAAGCTACAGTAACATGGCTATAAATATTGTCATATTATGACAATATAACCCAAACTCTTGGGGATATCATGAGAATAGTAATGCGCATATCATCAAAAAAAAATACCCACAATCGAAACCCTGCTGAATTTTGCTGGATCAATTTATCATTTAGCAGTATTTAGCCAGAATGGCTCTGCGAAATGTGTAGCTACCACTCTTCTTTCCGCAGCCATTCTTGGATAGTTTGCAAAAAACATGAAACTCTAGCTCATTAGATCTCATTAGTATGTGTATATATATATTATATATATATTATATATATTATATATATTATATATATATATTATATATATATATATATTATATATATATCTCTTTGTAGCCAAAGGCTTCCACCGTTTCAAGCAGTGAAACAAATTGACTTGAAACAGGCTGCCGGGGCAAGGATGAAGCGTAACATTTTGCCCCATGAAAATGACAATAACTTGGGTTTTTCCCTAGCCGTGGTCAGATCCAATCTATGTAACCGGGGGATATACGTTTTCCCCATCGTTTTCCCCATGAAAATAGATTAAAATGACAATAACCTGGGGGTATACTACCCCCATTGTCACGCCTGTCGAGTCTCTTCCACCGCCTTGCTACTGATAGGCAAAGCCTGGCAAAAATCCACGGCTGAATTTCACCAAACCGAGGCTTTAAAATGATCTAACCAACAAACATGTGGATTTAAACCAATAAAATCTGGGATCTATTAGGCGATATTCATGGGATATCAAACTTAGATATCGATGGGGAGATAGCCAACCGAATGCTATTTAGGGCTTGTCTGAAAATGGAAGATATATATCTCGAAATTGCCATTCTAATTGGGAAAATGATTGGCCAATGGATTAGGGGTACCCTATCTCCAGACAAACACACTTTATGGATCTTATATGCTGCATATATGGATATATATATATGGTAAGATTGTGCAATTTTGTTTGGTACAAATATCGGCCAAAATTCCAGAGATGGAGCATCTGGGGATGGAAACTTGAATCCTTTTTTGCAACCACCCACCAGCCATATCTATTGAAGTCTGCAAGCACCATCGGAATTTGAAGCGAGCAAAGTGAGGATTCCAACGAACGCAAAAATGTTTCTTGCTTTGTCCGAAAATAGAACTACAGTATTCCAATTTTGATGGTTAATCATTCTGGGGGACTTTGACCCACAAGTTTCTGCTGTGCACTTGGTGCATCCACTGTGAATATCTGTCAAAGCTGGTTGACATCCTGCTGGCTTGAAGTTCCAAGTTTGATAAAATCCGCGATGGCCACACAGTGAAGATCCAGATTCACCTAGTGCTGGCGGGTGCTGACTGTGCATCCGCCGCGGCTCGTCTGCAGAACTGTTGAGAGGAAGGCAAGTTGCCTGAAACCGGGACCAGGCGGGTGAGCATGTTGAGGTTCTTCTCGCAGTTTCTCGATGTCTGGAGCCAGATGTGTGGACCACTGTTGCACCAGGGCAATCATGCAGCGAGAGTCACAAGTCTTTCTCTACAAGCCTCAAAAACTTGAGAAAAAGACATCCTGAGACTAACATGAGATATTCCATCTGCTTATTGCTTTCAATCCCAGAAAAGATGAACCACGTGGCATCATCTCAACAAGAAGGAATGAACAATTTTGAGGACCCAGCTGCACAAACAAACTGGTAGTGATATCCGTCGACCCCAGCCATCAGAGCCGCCGGCACGGGCCACATTCACTGCCATGGTGTTTAAGCGTGGCGGAAGCTACTTTTTGACAGAGTTTTTTTCTGGGTACCTCTCTGCTCACACCAAAATAGCTGATAAATATGCATGTTCGCTCCGCCAAAATATGATGTTAACTCCCTGTGAGTTAACTAAACATAATAACCCCTACCATCTGGTGATTTTTTAAACATCGCTTTGGAAAACGGCCCCGATTCAGTTCGATGATGTTCTGTATTTTAAATGGTGGTTTTCTAGAGTTATGTGACACATTACCAGAGGTTTATCAGTTGTCTCCAGGCTCTATGTTCATTTGTTGGATCTCTTCGGCTATATTGGTCAAATCCCTATTTCGATAGTTGAATCTCCAGTGTTGTTGCGGATAAACCATGATAAACCCCTATAACCTGGTCAATCTTCGGTACAAACACATCATCTTTTGCTGGTTCTCGTTATTTTCCATCAGCAATAGAAAAACGGGATTAAACTACATAACCAGCATAGATAAATGGAGAATCACCATAACCCAATCATAACCTTTGCTATCCAGTCGGAGCACCTCACTCTCGTGGCCCGGGTCCAGGTCCGGGTCACCCAGCGGCGGCGGAGCTGGGGGAATCCTCCTGGAAATCGATGGGTAAAAACCATAATTCTGGTGGTTGTTTCACCAGTAAAGCTACGATTTGATTTTTTGGACCTAGAAATGTGTCCAGCGCGGTAGAGAAAACCCGAAACCACCACTATGCGGGGACACCGCAGTTCGCCCATACTTCTCAGGGAACCCATAATTCCAACTGTTGGAGATAATGAGTGTATAGCCAATGACGCATATGTCATATACATTACTGGTTGGTGGTATACCTACCCCTCTGAAAAACATGAGTTCGTCAGTTGGGATGATGACACTCCCATACAATATGGAAAGCATAAAATTCATGTTCCAAACCACCAACCAGATTAATGTGTGCATACACCATATGTAAAAATTCAACATATGCAGTGGTTCTGGATGCTATTGATGATGTTCCCCGAAAATCATGTGTTGTTTTCAAACTTTCTATGATGTATCTCTATATCCATGTTTCTAGTCACCTATCTCATCATCCATGCCTCGATCTATCTTTCCAATATATCTACCTCTTTGTTGATGCGCATGTACGTAAATATGTATATTAAATCCGTACAAGTGTACATATGTATGTTTGTATATATATATAATATATTACTATTACGTGTAAATAATATCTTCTCCCCATTACAAAAACTCCCCTAATTAATATAAATGAGTGGATTGGCACTTTCTCTTTTTTTTGGTTGCTTATAATTGCCTTCTTAGTTGTGGTAATTAAGAATCAATGGGAGGACAGGATGGTGAAATAGTGGTTTTTACCCCATATTCAAAAAAATATCACACCTGATTTTTATTATTAGGGTCCTATAATACGTGGCGAACCTTCGAAATGCGACTATTGGAAATAGTTTCATCTGCCGACCCCGGCCTTCGCTGGGGCGGCGCCTGGGACCACCGCAGGTGTGGAACTTGTTTTTGTCGGCTTCAAATGCCTCAAATGCTTCGCGGCAGCTTCGATCAGGCACTCTGGCCACAGGCGTTCGTTGTTAGAGGCATCAAGCCTGCCGTTTGCCTCCATAGCCATCTGTTGTTAGGGCGTTCAAGCCTGCCGTTTGCCAGCCTTCAAATGCCTAAAATGCTCCGCGGCAGCTTCGACCAGCCTTCCAACCCCCAACGTGCTTCGCGGCAGCTTGGGCCAGGCACTCTGGTCACAGGCATTTGTTGTTAGAGCGTTCCAGCCTGCCGTTTGCCTGCATAGCCATCTGTTGTTAGGGCGTTCAAGCCTGCCGTTTGCCAGGCTTCAAATGCCTAAAATGCTCCGCGGCAGCTTTGACCAGCCTTCCAACCCCCAAAATGCTTCGCGGCAGCTTCGACCAGGCACTCTGGCCTCAGGCAAAAATTTGTTGTTAGAGCGTTCAAGCCTGCCGTTTGCCTCCATAGCCATCTGTTGTTAGGGCGTTCAAGCCTGCCGTTTGCCAGCCTTCAAATGCCTAAAGTGCCTTCAAACCCCCAGCCTTCAAATGATCCATCCAGATGTTGCCCATACTTTTCATACCGAGGGTATGGGTGTGAGCTTTGTGGCAAGTGGCATTGTGATGTGCAGCAATAAGGGTCTATTTGGAGATGATCGGTCATTAGAAAAAAGACTCGAGTCCGCATATAGCAACTATATGGAATGGCGCACTGCCAACGGGAAGGTCACTGCATGCAGACCCTGGGACAAAAAGTATGTTCTGGGCATGGCTAGCAACAACGACTTCCCAGAATCAATAGCTGGCTTGGACATTTCTTGGACTCACAGGACTGCGGGTGCTTAACAAAAACAAAATTATGGTTCATACAGACTAGTCCCCGTATTCGTGTGCCTGAAATTGGGGTATGTAGGATCACTTAGGATCACCCATTTTTAAATGGTATGTAGAGGCTTCCTTCAGGACTTACATGGCGACATTGAGCTGGAGGTGCTGAGGTTTACAACGACATGACTTGGTGTTGGCGGGGCAGTACTTTGTTCAAGGCTTTTGTAAACTAGCAGGTTCCACAACAGCCAGAGGCTTGTTTATGTTCAAGATCAGACCCAAGCTCCATATGTACATGGAACTTCTTGAAACCCTAAAACTTGGCGATGCATACGCTCTCAACATTTTGGCCAGCAGTTGCTGGACAGATGAAGATTTTATTGGTGTCTGCAGTGCTACTTCACGAAGCTGTCATAGTGGCATAGCAGGATACCAACTTTCCATTCGTACCATACAAAAAGTTCTTGGCCGATATAAATAACAGTTTCTTGCAAATCAGGGCTGATGAAAACAAGTTTGCTGCTGCTGGGTTCCCTGGCTAAATGCGGAGATGATGATGATGATGATGATGATGATGATGATGATGATGATGATGATGAGCACGACCAGTTTGTGTGCTCACAGCGGCGGGAGGTTTATGGATGAACTTGGGTTACCATGTTGGGTCTCCCAAAGATTATCATTCTCCAAATGCCTCGATATGTTTCTTGGAATCTCGCATGGATTTCTGTTGAAACAACATGAACGACATGAAAAAAATCAAAACGCTTGAACTCACTGAACGCCTAGAAAACTCTTGTCAAGGGAGGGTCAAGGTATGATTACATCTTCCTTCCTCTTGTCCAACCCCGACAGGAATGGGGGTCGGCGGCACCCGGGCGCTAGCCCATTCTATTAATTAGATTTACAAAGGAATTTAATTGATTTTGAAATAGTTGTTTGTTAAATACGGTTTTTAACTTAATGTTAGGGGAACCTTCGAAATCCAATGTTTGGCAATATTTTAATTAGGTTTTAAGAAGGAACTTGATCGATTTTGAAACAGAAAAAAAAGTTTTACATACATACTAAAGCAATGTAGGTCGCTAATATAAAATATCCCTAAATAGTAAAAATATATCGCCATGTTCACCATTCGGAGGGCGAGGGTGGGCGTTTTAGTAATAGGGTGAAGGGATTTATATATATATATATATATATTATATCCCATAGGATCCATGTATGCCATATATGGTAACATTTACCATTAATATACCCCAAATGTTAGCATATATACCATACATGGATCTTATGGGTATATATATATATATATACCCGATATAAAAAAATACAATACTGCAACAACTTGAGCACTTCGAACCTTTCCCCCCTGTCCTGGAGGACTTCGTCGAGACAGCCTTTCCACCGTAGCGAGGACCTCGAGAGTCACTAGTCACGTAGCGCGTGACATTTCATGGGAAAACCATAGGAAAACCATAGGAAAATGGTGATTAGTAGTGGTTAATAGTGGTTAATGGTGGTTGATGATGGTTAATCATTGATTAATTTGATGGCTGGTTGGTGGTATACCTACCCCTCTGAAAAATGATGGAGTTCGTCAGTTGGGATAATTCTTCCCAATATATGGAAAAATAAAACATGTTCCAAACCAGTAACCAGGTATGGTCATCCGTCCAGGGATTCTTTAGCATTTTGGTATATTTTGGTATTAAATTTCAGATGTCTCGAAATCGATGGGACAAATTGACAACATGTGAGGAACAATGAACATTAACTCCAGTTAATGCCATTTAACTCCAATCAATGCAGTCCAAGACGCCTGTACCAGTGCATAGTTGAGGCCGCTTTCCGGGAAGCCCTCGGGTTTTTTATCCAATGCTGGTCCTGGCCACCGTGCCAGTACCTCAAGTACATCAGAAGACGCCAGATCTTGTCGAAGATGGTCACAGGTGAGTGGTCTGGAGCAGCTGCCAATGCCTGACGAAGAGTGGAAACCAACCGTGCTGGAGCTCCATCCTCCACATGCTCTCCGTTCTCAGCGGCTTCACAGAGCTTCTTCAAATCCAAGCCGTCTGGCAATGCGACCAAATCCTTCCATTCATCCACAGCTGGTGCTGAAGCCATCTCAGCCTCTTTCTCCATGGCCTGGAAAATGACATCCCAGTGCATGTCATACACTGGACGTCGCATGATTGCCCATTTGAAAATCAACTTCGGATCAAACATAATAAATACCCTCTGGTAATTTAACATAGCTATGGAAAATCACCATTTATAGTGGATTTTCCCATTAAAAATGGTGATTTTCCATAGTTATGTTAGTTTACCAGAGGGTAAATAAAAATGCGCATCAATACATATGAAGTATCC
This sequence comes from Cladocopium goreaui, assembly GCA_947184155.2. Taxonomy (NCBI): domain Eukaryota; class Dinophyceae; order Suessiales; family Symbiodiniaceae; genus Cladocopium; species Cladocopium goreaui. The sequence continues at coordinate 55,511 of CAMXCT020001531.1, forward strand.
ATCAGAGGTCACAAAACATCCAAAAACCTTTGGCCCTTTAAGTGTCTGGATCTCCATATCTCATAGAGCAATAATCAATATGTAGATATGGAAAAAACAAAATCAATGTCTTTTAGATAGTTCCGATCAATATCTCATAGATCAATAATTATGTTCCATTTAATCAATTTGTAGATGATCAGAACTATCTAAAAAAAAATCTAAAAACATAATTACCAAATATGATCAAATATGTATCAATCAATTTTATGATACACACAGCCGCATGATTGGCCCTAGAAAATCAACCGATGACCAAAATGGATTGACATCTCACAAAATACATCAATATATATATATATATATGCCAATTGGTGTCCCCTGATTAGTTTGCCAATTGGTGTCCCCTGATTAGTTTGCCAATTGGTGTCCCCTGATCAATGAGATAACCCCACGTACTGGGAACATACTAAGCATGATCACCATCTAATCGAAGGAGGGGCCTCCTTTTTGTTCGCAACAGGTGGCTTGTAAAGATAGTGTTCCATAGTCGCCCTATTGCATAAGAAGTTCCTAATGTGGCAAATCTAAATCTGAGTACAAACCCCAAAATGATGTAGTTTACAAGAATACCAATATTCAATATTGCAGAATTGAGTACTAGACGAACAGTCTTGCACTTGGAATATGTTGGTATCTTTCCTTGAGCTCCACTCCATTTCAACTGAACTAAGTTTGTCTGAAAATGCTGTACCCCAAAGTCCAAAGGATTAAAACTTAAAACTAACTATTTGACAAATTGGGCTTGTCCTCTATTCTGGAACAACCGCACATGATATAGTTGGTTATATCCGATAACAACTCCCCGCAAGCTGCGTGGTTTTTATACCCGATAATATATATATATAATATTATCATTATTATTATTCTTTTTTTTATTATTATTTATTATTATTAGTATTACATATTATTATTATATATTATTTATTATTATTATTATTTATTATTATTATTGTTATTATTTATTAGTATTATTACATATTATTATTATATATTGTACTTGTCATATCTCCCTCCAAAATGACCGGGGAAACACCAAGTCTCTAACCATTGGTTGAAATCATCATGTGAAGAATCCCTATTCTTGATGCCAGCTTTAATCCTCAATTTGCCTGCCTGTGTATTTTTATCGCAATTTTGTTCATATATAGTTGGTGTCAATATATAATAATCAATGATATTATATATTATTCATGATCTGAGACAACCAATTTTTATAGTTGGTGTCAATTCTTTCTGAGAGAACCTGAAAATCCAATTGTCATGGGTCATTAAATGTCCCCATTGAACATCACCCAACCATTAGGTATATGGTCTATAATGGCTACTATCAGGTGATGTCCAATATACCCAAAATGGGACAGTTACCAACCCCTGATTGTCCCTGGGAAGATGTGACCTCCCACTTCTCGCGTCCAAGACGCTTGAGCTGCGAAAGTGCCAGTGAGGCGAACTGCGGTGCTCCCAGCCACTGTAGAAGTCGACCTTTTTCGAGCAGCGTTTGGCGCATCCCAGGTTGAACATGTTGCGAGAACATCCCTTCAATGGGACAAATCGTGTTTTTTTTGAATACTTTTGAATGTGAATTTGCCCGAAAATCCAGAAAATCCAGCCTCGTCCTAGTAACAAAATGTAACAAAGATAAGAAATGACCCCAATAAGAATGGCAAGAATGGCAATGTTGAGGAGGAAATTGATGATATCCAACAAACAGCAAAATGTGTCAACCAGCAAAATGGTTTGTGATAGGCCGATAGGCCCCAAAATCCACTCAATTTCCAGTACAGACTTGCTGAATTGGGCCAACATTGGGCATCGGGTTTGTCCAAAATGTTAGAGTTGCTTAAATTTAGTCAAAAAACATAGTAGAAACATTGAACAACCATAAGATTTGGGGGTATACAGTATAGCCAGCTAGCCATTTTTTGACAGATCCATGTCTATATGATGTGACATGGTCAGAACATGGTACATGGGTTACGGTCATTCCAGCTTTGCGTTTGGGATTCCTTACAGAGTATAAATCATTATAAATCCCTTTCAATGGATTGATGACCATCCTCTATACCAGGAAACACATCCCATGACAATGTCATAATGAATGGTACCCTCTGGTAAACTAACATAGCTATTGAAAATGGCCCAGTCGAAATAGTGGATTTACCCATTCAAAATAGTGATGTTCCATAGTTTTTTGTATGTTTACCAGAGGGTAAATCCCATGGTAAATTCAACTCAAGTTGCAGTGATTTGCTGTACATCCCACGATATACCCATGAAATGTTCGTTTTGATCATGGGAAACTTCCCATGCGGCAAGTGAGTCAAAAGCCACCCTGTCCTCCGTTTCGATGGTGGAGAACCCCAAACTCATCATCAACCCACCATCATTTATATATATTATTCATGTATCATTGATGTTCACTTATATCACCATATTGTTGATGTTTCAAGCCCATATTTCGTGGTTATCCCTCCATCAGCCATCATTTATCAGTTGTGTCCACTTTTATCGCCATATGTTGATTGGTGTTTCAACCGTGACTTCTATCAGTTCTAGTCATCAACCAACCATCGTTTATCTATTAAATCAGATTATACCACCAATAGATGGTTCTAAGTTTAAACCCCTATAAATCCATGTTGTTGATAGTTGATCATCAACCAACCATCATTCGTCAATTATTTATCTATAGCTTTGATACATGTTACACAATTTTCCGCCACATAAAACCCTATCATTGATGCTTAGATCATTCCCCTACATATTCATATTCCCCACAATCATCAACCATTCTCTCAATTATGTCCCCTATAAATGACGCTTAAAACCTGAACAATCGATGGGATTCATCATCAACCAACTGTAAAAAAAACAGAAAACTAAGCCGGTACGAACCCCTTAAGAACTTGAGGTATCCATGTTTGTTCTTAGGTACCCATTTTTTCTGGTTGGTGGTTTCAACCCATCTGGGGTGATGACATTCCCAATATATGGAAAGTCATAATCCATTCCATGGTGCCAAACCACCAACCAGATATCTCTAATTAATTATTATTAACCATTCTCCACCCATCAGTATCCATGGGATTAACCACCATTATCCACCAATATAAACCATCATTAACCATCATTAATCATCATTAATCATCATTTGGAAATCACCATTTTTAATAGGTAAATCATTCATAAATGGTCCATTCTCCATAGCTACGTTAGTTTACTGGAGGGTAATCATCACTTCAGACCCCCAGGGTGCCTCTGGACCTGCGCAGCGCTGCGTCGCCCGCGCCGCGGCAACGCCGCGGCGTCCTACGCCGAGAGGGACAGCACGCTCCACCGGAGGGGAGATGACACGAGCGGTTGTGATGTCATGGAGATTTCTGCTGATTTCAAGGGAATTTATGATGATTTCGTGGAGATTTGTGATGACTTCAAGGGATTTTATGATGATTTATGATGATGTCATGGAGATTTCTGCTGATTTCAAGGGAATTTATGATGATTTCGTGGAGATTTGTGATGACTTCAAGGGATTTTATGATGATTTATGATGATTTCATGGAGATTTGTGATGATTTCAAGGGAATTTATGATGATTTCGTGGAGATTTGTGATGACTTCAAGGGATTTTATGATGATTTATGATGATTTCATGGAGATTTGTGATGATTTCAAGGGAATTTATGATGATTTCGTGGAGATTTGTGATGACTTCAAGGGATTTTATGATGATTTATGATGATTTCATGGAGATTTGTGATGATTTCAAGGGAATTTATGATGATTTCGTGGAGATTTGTGATGACTTCAAGGGATTTTATGATGATTTATGATGATTTCATGGAGATTTGTGATGATTTCAAGGGAATTTATGATGATTTCGTGGAGATTTGTGATGACTTCAAGGGATTTTATGATGATTTATGATGATTTCATGGAGATTTGTGATGATTTCAAGGGAATTTATGATGATTTCGTGGAGATTTGTGATGACTTCAAGGGATTTTATGATGATTTATGATGATTTCATGGAGATTTGTGATGATTTCAAGGGAATTTATGATGATTTCGTGGAGATTTGTGATGACTTCAAGGGATTTTATGATGATTTATGATGATTTCATGGAGATTTGTGATGATTTCAAGGGAATTTATGATGATTTCGTGGAGATTTGTGATGACTTCAAGGGATTTTATGATGATTTATGATGATTTCATGGAGATTTGTGATGATTTCAAGGGAATTTATGATGATTTCGTGGAGATTTGTGATGACTTCAAGGGATTTTATGATGATTTATGATGATTTTATGGAGATTTATGATGATTTCAAGGACATTTTCATTGGGATTCAATGGGATTTAATGGAATTGAATGGGGATTTGATGGGATTCAGTTGAAACTTAATGGGATTTTACGGGGAGTTCATTGGAGTTAATGGGATTTCACTCCAAAATGCACGTGCTTTAACATGGGAAAATGGGGAACAAAATTGGCGGTGCAAAGCGTATAGAATGGAAGATGAATAGAATATGAATGGAATATGAATGGAAGATGAATGGAATATGAATGGGATATTGGTTCATACACTCTGAGCAATGGAACATCCATCATTTATAGATCATGTTCCCTTTAAAACCTCAATCTATATACGTAGGATTTTCAATTGCCATGGTTGATTAGCAAATGGCATTGATGATAAAATGTAGATACATGTTGTGATACTTAGGTATTGGAAAGATATGTTGGGAGATATCTTGGGAGATATTATTTATCCCCACCTCCTTTCACTAAACGTACCCCAAATACTAAAAACATCTAAAAACTAGGGTCTGCGTTGAATTTTGGGAAATTTCAGACTGGCCAATTTCATTCTTAGTTGATCCCTTTTCGAAAACAAATTAAAAATTAAGGTCCCATTTCAGGGTTTCACCCCCTAATAATTTGCTGGTCAACCCGGGTTGTTTTTCATTAGGGTCCGTCTTTTAAGGTGGAAATATGTATATGTATATATATATATATTATATAGTTTTTAGCTTAATATTACGTGAAAGCTTCGGAATCCAATTTTTGGCAATATTTTATCGATTTTGAAATAGAAAAAGTTAGTTTTTTAATATTATAGGGTTTTTAATTTAGTATTAGGGGGACGCTTCGCGCCCTAATACTAAATACCCCCTAATACCAAAAACTCCTCCAGGTATTTATCATTTTGGGGTGGGGGTGGTTTAGTAGTTGGGGGAAGATATTATATAATGTGAATCTTGCTTCAAGCTTAGTTGATCTTAGTTGAATGATTTTTGGAGTACATACCTGGGATAACCTGGGATCACTTTTGGAGATGGAAGGATGAAATAAATCGCCTAGACCTAGATGAAGGATGATGAAGGGGCATGAATAAAACCAAAAAGCGCAAGAGACATTACAGTAATTACTCAGCATAAAATATTAATATATAACTATAATTATCATAAAATAGTGTCATTCATATTCTCCAACTACCTTCCTCTTCAACAGTGGCGTTCCGAAACTTAATCCCGCTCGCGGTTTGAACCACTGTTAGTTGGTTAAACCCCAATTGATGATGGTCAAATCACAATTTTTGATGGTTAAACGGTTAAATCAGTTCCATCCCTATTTTGTCTTCATCAAATCCACAAAAATATGGCGTGTTTAGCTTCCATTTTTGCTTGGTTAAGAGTCATCATGTGGGTTTCTCTGAAAATATATATGGGATACGCAGTTAAGTCGCCATATGTTCATCATCTGGTTGGTGGTTTCAACCCCTCTGAAAAATATGAGTTCGTCAGTTGGGATGATTATTCCAAATATATGGAAAGTCATTAAATTCATGTTCCAAACCACCAACCAGAGTGTCTCATTAACCATTATTAACCACTATGAACCACCATTATCCACCCATCAGTATCCATGGGATTAACCACCATTATTAACCCCATCATTAACCATCATTAATCATTGATATTAATCATCATTAATCATTATTAATCATCATTAATCATCATTAACCATCATTAACCATCATTAACCCCATTATTAACCATCATTCATCATCACTTCAGAACCAGTATGCCATGTTTATAGGAAAATGATATGGAAAATGATCAGAATCCCATGGTCCATTGGGAATTCCCATGGGATTCAGAGCCTGACTGCGCAGTGCCGTTCTCGTCGGGTGGCCCTGTGGGGCGCCACGTACATTCTCCCCAGGAGCTGAGGCCGGCCTAGGGGACTCCGTGGCTGGATGGGATATGAATAGGATATGATATGGGTTTGTCTGAAAATAGGGTATACCCCCAATGAAATAGCCATTTAGTAGGGATAATGATCAGCAAAACCATTGGGTGTAGGGGTACACTATTTTCAGACAAACCCATATGACTATGGTAACTATATGGTTATGTTATTTCATGCTGGGATATGGGGGCCCCTATAATTTTCTAGCTGCAATAAGTTGGGATATAACTCCACTATGATTATTTGGGGATCTGAGGCATGGAAATCGTATGACGTTGAAGCTACTTTGATGGATATAGCCATAGTTAATCCCAGGTTTGTTGGGATATATGGGGCCCCTAGGAGTATGGTTACTTTAATAATCTTTAATATATCGATTATAAGTGGAACTGCATCCCCCAAAGTGAGATATCAACTGATTCATGAGGACTACTAACATTAAATTATATAATTAAATCCTGTTGGTAAGATATTAAATGATCAAAGTCCCATATGGATTTACGGAATATTCTCGGAATTAATTTGAATGAATATTGATATCATGGAGACATATGGAGACTTTTTCTGGGGAACTAATGGTGATTTGGCGGTGGTTTCATGGATATTTCACAGGGATTCAATGGATAAGAAGGGTTTAGCACCCCCCAAAGTGCCAAAAACTTCCGAAACCTGGAAACTATGAGGAAGAGATCAGACAAAACTATCTACCGTACTTGAACATTTAAGGTATATTCAATGGATTCGTTTAGGGGAAAATTTACAGGAAACCCCCATATTTAATGGTAAAAACCATGGTTTCCTGTAAATTTTCCCTTAAACCAATCCAATGATATGTTGTTTGATGATGGTACCCTGTGGTAATGACTCACATAGCTATTGAAAATGGCCATTCATAGTGGATTTTCCCAGCTATAAAATGGTGATTTTCAATAGCTATGTTAAATTACCAGAGGGTATATGTCATGAAAACTGTTGGCTATGATATCACGTTCAAGACATCATCGAACTCTGGATATCTTTAGTCCAGGATTGATGAGGATCAATGAGGATTAACCAAAACATCTCCCGTTCGATGGTGGATCATCCGTGAAAATAAAAAAGAGTATATATATATAATTATTGTGAATATGAATTAGTAATAGTTGTTTACTGACTGATCATATGGATCAAGAACAATAAATGGATGAAAAACTTTTCTGCCGTCAGAAGCGGAAGAGCTCATGGTGTCAGAGACCGTCTTACGCAGCCTCCAACATCGACTCTTGAACTCTTACTGCTGAAATTGCAATCGCTTTCGGGTCATAACGGGAAGGCAGTTTGTGCCCATACCAATCAGCTTCGTCAGTGACAGGTGGTTCAACAACTCCAGCAACTGCATCCGGAAGTATGCCAACCACAGCAGTCTCTGTTGATATTATTGCTTATCGATGCTTATTGCCAGATTTACCACTGACCTTTCAAGATGTGGATTTCACCATAATGAGGATCTGAACCGCAACAATGTGGATAGTGTATGATGGGGAGATCACAAAGACAAGGAAGAAATACCTCCATATACCCTCTGGTAATTTAACATAGCTATGGAAAATCACAATTTTTCATGGGAAAATCCACTATAAATGGTGATTTTCCATAGTTATGTTAGTTTACCAGAGGGTACCTCCATTTTTTTACCAAAGATCAGCCACTCAGCTGCCACCCCCTGAGGTCTCCCAACTCGCGCGGCCAAATGTTGGTTCTGCGCCAAGAGATTTCCCAGCGAGTGCCGCTCGGAATGGCTGGATGAAGCAACCTGACGAAGGAATTGGACAACCAAATATGTGGAAAATTGGCCACACAAATTTGACAGGATTGACCAAGAATTTTGGATTTCACCAACAAACTTGGGAGTCATGTCATAACCAACCACAATGGGACAGTGAAGAAAATATTATCCTGATCTAATGGGATTTTTTTACCATCAACAAGATGAATCCATCAGAAATCCGTCAAAAAAAAATGGTGATCTTTCGCCATTTTTCCAGGAAATCCCTCCAAAAATCTCAGAAATCCGTCAAAAAGTCTTCATTTTCAATATTTGTTTCACATGTTTCCAGAAAAATGCCTCAAACATCTCAGAAATCCCTTGCAAAAATGTCAATCTTTCCACATGGCAGTGTGTCAAAACCTTGTACCCCTGGTGAACATCAAAATAGCTGGTAAATGGATGTTCATCCCATTAAAAATGGTATTAATAGGTATTATTGATCCATACCCACATTTTTCCACGAAAAAATGCCCAGCTCCAGCTGCACCTGCGCACGTTGCGCGCGCTCCAGTAGCTCGGGCGTGGGCGTGAGAACCTCGCGGAGCTCTGCCTCCATCACCTGACGGAGCTGGTGGTGGTCCAAGGGTGAGAAACCACTGGAAATCTATGGAAAGTCATAGGACATCATATGGTGAATTATAATGAATATATATATATATATATATGTATGTATATATATATATATGTATTTTGAAGATATATTGACATGTAATTATGATGGAAATGTGTATATATGGAAATGTGTATTAAATACATGTTAACATATTCGTGTAAATACATGTAAATATGTGCAAATATATGTATTTCAGCAAATCTATCGTTACCATCTGGTGATTAACTGGTGTCAATAATGGAATTAAGGGGGTAAACGATGGTTCATGATTCATAATTAATTTAATGATGAACTATAGTGGTTACCAATGGTAAATAATGGTGATTTAATATGGTTTTTATTGGATTTCAATGGTTATATAAACAAGGATGATCATGGGATACAATGACAATGGAATACTAACGAAATTACAGGTCCGGTAATCAAACATGGCAATTGATGGTTTTAACTGGGATAATTACTAGAATAGTTTTCAGTACTAAATTGGTCAGTAGTTTTGTAGTGTTCGAGTCGGGTCAATTCTCTTCCCCCTTCCGCAAAAGCTTCTCCCCAGTTGCGCTCCTTGGCGGCACTTTGTCGAGGAAGCGAGCGGCACTGGAGCACATCCAGGGAGCAGTTGGAGTAAAGATGTTCTGTGATTCACTCCTTTGAGCGGTGCTTTATCAGCGCACTTTGCAGCTGCCTTCAAATGCCCAAGCAGCTGCCCAGTTTCGACTGCTGGCTGCGTCTACTTCCCACACATCTTGCGGGTCGACCTGCTCTGCGTGGTCCATTTCAGAGAAAGCCAATGCGGTTTTCTTCACCATCAGCTGGGAGTTTCGATTCGGTATGAAGCATTTAAGTAACGGTTCACTTCTTTTCCCATTGGAACTATCAACATCTTGGTGGATGGGAATGGAAAGGGGCTATGCCTCAGCCAGCACCTGGCGCTATGAAATCATATGTTTTTCTATACTTAGTAAGGAAAAACAGAAACTATCACCTCTCCCTGTACCATGGTGATGACAAACATATTGTATATCATACTAACACTATAGTATATTCTACCGGATTACACAAAAATAGTGGAATTGATTCTTTTTAGTGGGTTGAAAGGAATTTAAAAGGGAACTTACGTACATCATAGCAATATGCAAACCCAGCCTATACCATAGGCTTCCCACGCTGCAGTGCGCAGCTCGCTTTTGTGCCAGATGGCTATGGGTGTGTAACCCAACTGAAATCTGCACCCCCTGCGGTGTGAGCGCAAGTCCAAAGGCGCAAACACCGGGGAAAATCCCAGGTAGTGGAGTCTGGCCAGGGTCATGTTAACCTCTTATGGCCTTCTCTACCACATACCAAGAAATTCAGCCTCGCCAAGTGATCTTTGATCATGGCCTTCGGCTGAGTCTTTGTTACAAGATCTGCGTCGTTGACCTTGCCGTTCACCTTCTGCACGATCATCTGCTTGGCAAAGATCAAATCCTGCAACCACAGGAAACGTGCTTGCACGTGGCGAGTCTTGCCAACGCCACGCCGTTCCACCAGGGCTTTGGCACTCGACGAATCCACCTTGAGGATCATCTTGCCAGGATTCAGCTGCCAAAACTCCAAGACGTGGTGGATGAAGACGGCCTGCGTTGCACCACGGCACATCCCATAGTACTCAGCTTCCATGCTGCTGAGCGCCACGACCTTTTGGCTCGCCGCTTTGATCTGGATGGTGTGTGATCCAAGCTTGACCACCGCTCCAGACATAGACCTCCTGGTCTTCGGATTCCCAGCCCAGTCCGAGTCCGTGAAGACAGTCACGTTGATCTCCTCATTGGACTGGAGCTTAAAGACCCTCTTCAGGCAGGGGAACTTCAGGAGATAGCGCGCCACCTTCTTCAAGCGCATCCAATCTGAAAGTTTCGGTGCCACGATAGCTGATGCCAAAGTTCTGACTGAGTGGCACAGGTCTGGCCTGTCGATGCTCATATAGGCCAGCCTCATCACCATTGACCTGAACTGCGTAATCTGGGACTGCTCCAAAGTGGCCTCCCTCTCCGCCTCGATCAAGTCCTTCTCTGTCATCTTGTCCTCTGGGACGTCGCACCCTTTTGAATCAGGCTTGAACCCGAACTCCTTGACCAAAATCTCGGAGTGCCTGGCGTCAGCCTCGATCTCCAAGCGACATTCTCCTTGTCCCGCTCCATCTGGAACGTAGCGAATCAGCCTGTTGAGGAAGAACATCTCGCGTTGATCGTTCTCCCCATCTCCCAATGTTGCCTCCCACCTTGCTGTATAGCGGGCATTCAGCTGCTGGTCCATCCACTTCAGACCATTCTCCTCTCCCACGACCAGGAAATCGTCACCATGAACAACTCCAATCAAGCCCTGCTGCTCGATGATGAAAATGGATGGGCACACCTTGGAAAACTGTGCTCCATGTTTCTTCAACCATCCCTCATAGTCGGTCTGGAAGATCTTGGCGGCATCCTGCGTGCCGTAGAGCGACCGTTTCAAACGACCCACCATAGGTCCTTGATCACCTGGATGAACTCGATCCTCCTCAGGCAACTCCAGGTACAGCTCCCTCTCGGCTGTCCCCATGAAGTGGGCTCGAGAGATGTCCCAGTTTGCCATCTTCTTGCGTCGATCACCAGGTGCTCGGGTCATGAAGCAGCTCATCAAAGCATAGACTGCCTCAATCGGCGGAGTGCTGCTGAATGTGTCACTCCCACCCAACTGCATCTCTTTGGGCTTTGCTCTTTTGATCTCCCGGGCCACCAACTTTGATCTGATGCGGACATGGTCGGCATCGCCCTTGTTGATGTCCACCCACTTGACTCGAAGTAGTTGATGCCCTTGTGCAAGCTCTGCAGGAACTCGCTCGTAGACCTGTTCTCCTCTGATCCACTTGAGCTCCTCCTCTCTGGCTTTCTTCACTGCCTCTGGGTCCAAAATGGCTCCCGAGGCATCATCGATGATTGGTTCTGCCTCCTCAATCTCCATGTCCCATTCGACTGCATCATCAGGCGATGGGCCCGAAATCATCTCCTCAACCATGCTGATCTTCTTGGCCCTTCTCACCTCCTTCTGAAGACCACGAAGTATGGCTTCCACCAAAGCCTTTGGATACACTTGTGCGGCCTTTGCACGTTGCCCTCCAATCAGCTTCACATGCCGATGAATCTCCTGCCCATGTAAAACGTTGTCGCAGACTCCTTTGAGCTCATTTGCAATGGCCTCACTGTTTGTGAGCCACAACGTTTCCTTCCTCACATATTGCTCCTCCCCATTGTCGTCCTTGAGCTTCATGCCAAACCGACACATAGGGCTCTGGACCAGGTAGTACTTGCCGCTGTCCACAAGCTCTTTCACCTCAGGCATTTTCCAGCTCCAAGAATCTTTGGGGTGCTCGTGCAGGAAGTAGTTGCCCGTGCTCGCCTGAAGCACACAGGCCTTCAAGGCCTTTCTCAACCTCTCCTTTCCAAGTTCTTCTTCTGCTGCAACAACTTCTGCATCACGTTTGTGATTGCTCAACCTCCTCAGTGGGCAAAATGTGGTGCACGGCGGACTGCTCGTCACCAACAAAGGTTGCTCCTGAATGATCATCTTCAGGACCTCTCTGTAATCGTCGGGCTTGTCCAAGTCCCAATGGCCACTGCCGTCGGGCTTCATCTCATCCAAGTCGATTGCCGCTCCTCTCCTCATGCCGAAGCGCTCGACCTCTTGATTCACCCTCTGGGGTGAGAACACCTCGATGACATCCATCGCACCAAGATCCATGATGATCTGCGCCGCCTCTCGGCTTCCGATGATCTTCTCCATGGCTCCTACAGCCTCATCTCGGATGCTCTCCTGGACTTCTGCCTCGACCTGCCTCTCAAGGTCTTCCACATCAAGAACCCCCTGTTCTCCTCCTTTCCTCTTGGGGCTCTCCCCAATCACTTCATCTTCTGCAGCCTCACCTCCTCCCTGCTGTAGCTCCTCTGCACTCGGCCTCGAGCTCGAAGAAGGTCCTGACTGCTGTGGCTGTTGTGGGGCTTCTGCACTCTCCTCAAGCCGCATCCTCACCTCAGCCTCAATCTTATCATCTTGTTCTCTTTGCCTCTTTGCTGACTCCTCCGAAGTCTTCTGCTGCTCCTCAATGCACCTCTTGATCCTCATTCTGCATGTCTCGCTGTGGGCGATCTGTTGGTACCCAACGCCCTTCATCAGCGATGTGCACCCTGGGCACTCAGCTGTCTTGCCAAACTTGTTGATGTGCTCGCGCCTCACCGGCCAAGCCCTCTTCTGCCCTGCCGGCGCCTGAGCACTGATGCTCGGTCCACCCAAAAGTGGAGCGCCCTCACCACCTGCGTCCTCTCCTCCAGGCCGTAGGTCTCCTCCAGGAAGTTCTCCTTGTTCAGCATGTAGTGCCGCGGGTGCCTGTGCCGCCGCTGCCGGTACAACCACCGGCACAGCTGCTGGCAACCCCAAAGGTTGTGGCAGCTCCTCCACCACTCTCCTCACATAGGCTTGGACATCCCATGGGGCTCCTTTCAACCCATCTTCAATTTGAATCCACTTCTCCTCCTCGGGCAGAGAATGGTATGAGCTCCCCACGATGACGCCCTGCTCCGTCATGGCCAAGACGCTCCCAAAGCGGTTGTGGCACCCCAGGAACCTGCCAGATTTCATCTTGGAAAGATCACCCTTGCGACCCTTGCCAACCGGCTTCACCATGATGCGTTCTCCAAAAAGAGGCATCGGCTTCAGCCATCGTTTCCCTGTTCTGCGTTCCTCTGGAGTGCGGCCGTCATGGCCAATCTTGAACCTGTTGCTCTGCTCAGCTGCATAGCGGGGCACCCAAGTCAGCAAAGGAGGCCCTTCAGGAAGTTTGATGTTAAGCTTCTTCTCCAACATCATTGTGATGGCTCTCACACGCCACTTGATTTCTCGAACTGCCTGTTCAGCTTCTCCATTGGCTTTTGAATCTCCCTTTGGTGACTCCTCGTGGATTGCTCTGACCAGCCCTTTTGATTGTCGGGCTGCAGCTCTTTTCAGTGCGATCAAGGCCCTCTCGCCATCGCTCTTCAAGACCACCTCCTTGTAGCCGAGGACGTCCAAGAACTTTGCCAAGAGCTTCGTTGCTGTCAAGTCGGCCACACCTTTCTCCCTCAGGGATGTTGACATCATCATTCCAGTGCGGCGGTCTTGAGCAACCAGGTAAGGCTTGGCACCGTCCTCCTCACCCATGTAGTAGTAGTCCATGGTCACCGTGTCGACCAAGTCCTCACTGTGGTCAATGCGGCGATGTTGATGGCTCATCCCAGTGGCCTTGATGCACTCCTCACACCACGATCTGTAGACTGCATGTCCACTGCTCTCATGTTCTGCTCGTTCACGATCTGTTGGGCTCTTCGGTGTCCAGCCAGGGTTAGCACGTCGGGCTTCCACTGGCTCCTCAACCTCATCACCTCGAACTTGCATTTGATCGTCACCTGCATCTCCTTCTGGATCATCGCCTTCCACGGCACAAACTGGTCGATGCCTCATTGGTGATCTGCTCCTCATAGGTGCATCCGACCCAGTTGCCCTAGGCGCAGGTGCAAATGTTGGCTGTGGGACCAACTTCATCTCGGCCCTCTTCTCTGGTGGCTCCTCATCAGGTTTTGCAGGGGCATCCAACTTGTTCACGTCCTCCAAGTCGTTGATGTAGAAGTTGTACACTCCGTTCTCCTCATAGAGTGGTATGATGCCCTCATCCCCATGCTTTCCAATCGCTGCCGCATAAGCCACTCCCAATGCATCATTGATGGGATGCTTCAAGGGGATAATACATCCGCCACCAGGGCCAATCCAAGTTGAAAATCCCTTCTTATGTAGGGCTCCAGCACTGACCAAGATCTTGTGCACCTCCGTCACCTGGCCGGTCAACTTGCGCCCGATGCCTTTCTCGTCCTTCCCCCTGATGGATGTAGTTCCATATCCTCTGATGATTTCTCCTGATGCGGTCTTCAGGTGCACGTCATTGGGCTCATCCACGTTGTTGAACATCCTCCTCGGGAAGACAGTGACTGAGGCACCGGTGTCCAAGTTGCATTTGATCCACCCCTCATCCAGCGAGTTGACCGTCGATGCCACTGATGCCTCACGATCTGAAGCTGCTCTCGACTCCTCCCCTTCCTCCTCAAAGTAGGGGATGTCCGTCACCCTCGACATCCTTGAAGTGCTCACCCTCGAAGTCCTCGACGGAGTAGGGGATGAAGTGATGGTGCAAAGATCCAGTCCTCCTGCATCGGCTGGTGGTTCAGGCTCAGGGTTGTCCAAAGAGTTGGCACTGCCCTTCTGCTTTCCCTTCTGCTTGTCTCCTCCTCTACCTTTGCCTCCAGAAGGTTGCCAGCATTGAGCCTTCTTGTGTCCCACCTTTCCACAATTGTCGCATTTGCCCTCGAATCTCACCTTCTTGGGGCTCGCACTTGAACTCCTCGATGAAGCCTTGCCCTTGTTGTTGGGATCTCGGTGCCAGCATTGGGCCTTCTTGTGCCCCGGCTTCCCGCAATGATCGCAGGTGCCTTCGAATTTTCCGCCTGGTTTCTGGTTGTTGCCAGGCTTGCCTCCTCCTTTGCCCTTTGCAAGCGAGC
Source organism: Cladocopium goreaui (assembly GCA_947184155.2). Taxonomy (NCBI): domain Eukaryota; class Dinophyceae; order Suessiales; family Symbiodiniaceae; genus Cladocopium; species Cladocopium goreaui. The sequence goes on from CAMXCT020001531.1 coordinate 70,824, forward strand.
TCAAAGTGCCGCTAACGGCTCTGACCAAAGAGTCAACGTCCATAGCCACAGGACCATTCGAATTGCTCGGCTTTGCAAAGTTGGATGACACCACCATTCGGCTCCCCGTCTTGGCCTCGATGAAGTTGATGACCTCCTGCTCCATCTCGTCGAAGGTCCTGAAACGGGTGTAGTTGAGCATCAGGTGGGTCTCCAAGTCCTTGGGCACCAGCTTCTCCAAGGCATTCATTGCCAAAGACTCCGGCAACGCCTCTCTGATCCCAAACTGGTCCTTCTTTCTGTCGTACCTGGACCTGAGGGCTTTCCACCTTTCCAGGGCTGCTTGAAGGCTTTCGTATGATGCCCTTTCTGGGTTCGTGAGGGCTTGCAGCATCACCCTCTTCCTCGACCCTGTAGCGGGATCGAAGCGCCGGTGCAAGAGGCGCCAAGCTTCCAGCCCACGCCCTGTGGGGCAATTCTCCACCAGGTCAAAGGGATTCCCCTCTGTTGTCGCTCTGAGCACCGTGTAGAGCTGGCTGTTGAGCTCGTCCACCTCGTCCCACTGGTCGTTGAGGTCCGCCGCCATGCCGAAGTTGTTGTCGATGTCGGTCTGTGTCACCTCAGCGTCCATGCCAGCGGACCATTCCAATACCTCTCGGCATCGTCCTCCGAAAACTCCTGCAACATAGTCTTCCAGCTTGATGGCCCACAACCGGAACTTGGCATCAGCATCATCACCAAGCACCGTAGGCTTTCCCAATCCTTTTGGATCTATGAGGCCCTTGGGGCGATTCATCCTTGAAATTGCTTCTGGAAGACCTTGTAGGGCTCGAAGGATCTCATCTGGGTTGACTCCTCCTCCATGGTGAGACGGCGATACTGCCGCTTGCTGTGCAGCTTGTTGGGCCTGCTGCAGCTCAAAGTTCGTGATCCGATCCCTCAGCAGCTGGTTCTCCGTCTGCTGTTGTTGAACCTGGTTTTGTAGTCCTTGTACTGCCTGGACCAGATCCTCCATCGTCGGGGCTGCCATCTCCAACAACCAATCCCACTATTGCGAAGGGTACCCCAGCTCCGCAGCCTAGGATCACCGCCACGGCCACCAGGATCCACTTCCCCCTCCACAAGCAGGAACCCCTTCTCGATGTCCTGCAGCCCAGCACCAACTGCTGCTCCACAGCAGTGCGGCCACGGTTCACGGCACTGGATGAACCTGGGCACGCTACCATGCAAACCCAGCCTATACCATAGGCTTCCCACGCTGCAGTGCGCAGCTCGCTTTTGTGCCAGATGGCTATGGGTGTGTAACCCAACTGAAATCTGCACAATATGTTTGGTATATACTATATAGCAACAAATACTAACATAATCTAGTAATATCGTAATATACAGCAATACATAGTAATGCATAGTAATACATAGTAACACATAGTTATATATATATATTATAGCAATATATAGTAACATAGTAGTATATAATAATATACATATAGTAATATATAGTAATATATAGTAATATATAGTAATATATAGTAATATATAGTAATATACAGTCATATATAGTAATATATAGTAATATATAGTAATATATAGTAATATATAGTAATATATAGTAATATGTAGTAATATATAGTAATATATAGTAATATATAGTAATATATATATATATATTACTATATATTACTATATATTATAGTAATATAGCAATCTATGGTAATATAGAGTAATATACATATATATATATATAGTAACGTATAGTGAAATATAACAATATGTAGTAATACATAGTAATAGTGGTAGTGATCTTATAGCGGTATAATGGGGAACATATGTGATAAATCTGTGCTTCCATTACTTGGATCTAGTGACTTTTTCCGTGATCCAAGTACCAATAATAGGGACATATTAATGGGGATGTAACCAAACAAGCGATATACCGGTCTATCCGAAACTGGGAGATAGCCCCAAATGGCAATTTCATGGGCTGATTAAGCAGAGATATGTGGGATATAGCGTAATAATTACTCATTGTAATGACAAAACTATTACAGTATATCCTAGTAATATTGTAGGATATCATTGTGGTATGTTATAGTATATCATTATGGGACATAGTAGTAAAATGAGTTTATTTGTCTGAGCATGGGGTAACTCCAAGACCCACTGTAATTTTGGGTATACTGTACGCACCATCTTTGGACCGACCCATCTTACAGTATACCATTGTAATGATTATAGTACATAGTAATAAAGTACAGCAAATATTGATGAGGATAATAAGGATGATGAGGATGATGATGATAGGTAACTATCCCAAGTATCAACAAACAATGCATCATGTATTGCAATGCATTCTCGCTGATAGTGGATTGAACATAGGGACCATAGGGACACGTGGACATTCCCACGACAACTTGGCAATGATGAAAATTCCAAGTGAATGATCACCAGTCAACATGCTCAAATTTCCCCATCACTATCGTGATATTGATGGGACATGATGGGATATGTGATATTAATAGTGGTTAATACTGGTTCATGATGGTTAATCATTGGTTAATTATGGCTGGTTGGTGCTTGACCTACCCCTCTGAAAAATATGAGTTCGTCCAGTTGGGATTATGACACTCCCAATAGATGGGAAAATTAAAAAAATGTTCCAAAGCACCAACCAGAGTATCTCATTAACCATTATCATTATTAAGGACTATTAACCACCATTATCACTATTCTCCCATATAGTTGAACTATATATATACACCCCTATGAATCAATGAACCATTACCATGAACCATTATGAATCATTAACATCCATTAACCATATTATTAATTAACCACTATTAACCACCGTTATCCACCCATCAGTATCCATAAAATTAACCACCATGATGATCCACCATTATTAACCATTATTAACCCCATTATTAACCATCATTAATCATCACTTCAGAACCGATATGCCATGTTAACTAAGCAATCATTAATCCGAAAACTAAGCCAGATATCTCATTAACCATTATTAACCATTATTAACCACTATTTAACCACAATGTTTCCCCATCAGTATCACTAAGTCACTATTCTCCCACCGTAAAAATCACACAGTTTTTTCCCATAAAAAAATCCCATGTCACGCTCCGCCATGCCACCATGTCACGCTTCTCCTGGATGGATCAAAGCCTTTCGTTTCGGACGCCGCCTGAGTGAGGCGAGAGCCGGGAGCCATGGGAAATGGTGGGAAAATGATGGGAGAACGATGGGAGAACTATGGGATTTGAATGGGAAAACCATAGGAAAACCATAGGAAAATGGTGATTAGTGGTGGTTAATAGTGGTTAATGGATGTTAATGGTGGTTAATGATTGATTAACTATTTACTGCTTGGTGGTTTCAACCAACCCCTCTGAAAAATATGATGGAGTTCGTCAGTTGGGATGATGACATTCCCAATATATGGAAAATAAAAAATGATCCAAACCACCAACCAGTTATAGAAGTATAGTATAGTTATTATTGTAATGTATAGCAATATTTTTTCGTAAACTATGGGACACCCTTGGTATTTTGATGGTTTTGGGTGTCTGGCCGAGTCTGGCCCCATGGTTTAGAGAACAGCCAAAAAAGTGGTGATTTCATAGATGGAATGGTCGTGTAACCATGAAAACACTTGAGAAATTGCCTCCCAACGGGCATGGACATCTCTTAAGAGGCACAGGCATCATGGCTCTTATGAAATGCATCCCTCAAAAACGGCTAAGCTAAGCTTAGCCGTGGCTCCGAGTTATTTACAACTCCCCTGCTCCAGTCTACCCCAAATCACTGGCTGTCTGGCTTACAACTACCCTCTGGAAAAATTAACATAACTAAGGAAAACCACTACTTTTAATGGGTAAATCAACTATTTCTATGGCCATTTTCCATAGCTATTTTGACATAACCAGAGGGTATATACCCAAGTTGGTGGCTCTTCAGCATCTTGAACTAAGCTAACTGGGTTCAGTACGCTTGACCTAGGCTTTTCACCAGCCAGTTCATGGAAAGAAGCCACTGCACAACGTTAAAAATCAGTGTCCCTCCGAAAGTCATTAAACTTATAGTAGCCTACCAGTACATACTCCACTTCAAAATTTCAGCACCAATCTTTGTCACCAATTTGTGGATGGACTTCCCAATTTGTCCCCAATTGGCGAGATTGAACCCCCAATTGTTCATTGTTGAGGATCATCCAGATCATCCATCCTTCTCTCTACCCACCATCATTCCAGTGACATATGGCCGACGAGTTTGGTCAACATCCAGAAACATCCAGAAACATGATCCGTTCATTATCCCATGCTTATCATTGCTTATCCCATTATCCCATTCTTATCCTTCTGGTAAACTAACATAGCTATTGAAAATGGCCATTTATAGTGAGTTTTCCCATTAAAAAAATGTGATTTTCCATAGTTATGTTAAATTACCAGAGGGTATCCCTATTATATAAACATCATGAAAAACCATTGATATTTCATAAACCACAGCCTACCAGGCCTACCAGTCATCCTGACATATCCTGCTCCCCACCTGCTCTTCATCAGCTGGCTCTTCCTCAGGAACTGCGGGCTCCTGTGGGGGATCATCCTTCAGCAAATCCTCCTTGGTAAACTCGATGACCTGACACCGATGGCTCGCAGTTGATTCATTGGGATTTTTTAATGAACACATATATACATGTTCTATACATGGGTTTGAAAATGCTTGAGGTGTAAATTTAAATATATGTATATATAATTTATAACATGGTTTGACATCACGTATACATGGGATTCAATCGATGAAATGTTGCTTTAGACACCATAAAATTAGGAGTTAAGCTGATCTAATCCCCAACGCTATGATATATATATATATATGTATGTTACATATTATATATATATATTCAAACATGGGATTCATAATAAGGATATTAGTATGTAGAACTGAATCATAGAATCACGGGTGTTGAGCTTAAGCTGATTTAAGTATAAAATATATGGAATAACATCGGGATTCACAGTATATAAGGTACTCTGGATTGTTTGAAGGGAAATTATAGGGAAAAAGATAGGTTTCTTCCCTTAAAACTCGGTCTTGGTATGTCCTGTACACTTTCCCTGCAATTCTGGGAACATGCTTGAAATCAGGGATGTCATTGGCAATCATGTCCAAAACACCATCGATGGTGCTGGTTTTATTTACCCATATTCATCCAGATTATTATATGTACCCTTTGAATGAAACACTGATGTTGGCAAGTAAAAACATGATACCAGGATCTGATTCATTCATAACACATGACTTCCATGCTCACGTCTCTTGCTCAGACGTCAGACCGTGAGGTTGCTAGATGCCCATCTAGTGGTGTTTTAACATCCTGATCCAACAAAGCTGTTGCCAAATACCCAAATAGCATCAATAAAAATCAATTGACTATAGTAATTCCAGTATATCCGGAGATATCCGGAGTATATCCCAAGATATTCACATAGTCTGTTGATAAATATCCAGGTATCAGCAGATTGTTGCCTCCCGGCGCGCGATCCCGGATTTTGTCGCGATCGACTGCAATGATCGCATGGATCTGACAGGCTTGAACAATTGATATCCATAAATTTTCTGCTGTTGATGTTGGCATCCAACAAAAATAGTCCAAAAAAATCATCCATACATCTTGAACATCACCATTCACCATTCACGTTTTCAACATCCCAGGTTACTATAGTTATTTGCGTACCATAAACCATAGTTATTGGAGTTAACCAACTGAACGCTATTTTGGGGGCCTCACATTGTACTACAATATTAGACAATATCCAGCTCCTAGTCCTCCACATTGGAGATCATCCACTCCGTCATGGCATCCAGGCTCTTCCTGGGCCCTTCCTCCACAAACTGCGGCCGCAGCTCCAGCAGCGCTTGGCGCATGCTGTGCCGCCCGTAGTCCCGGCCCTTCAGCGCATGCATGGCCTGCGTGATGACCTCAGCCCGCTGCCAGGAAAGGTGCCAGGAAAGGTGTGGTGTGTGATGACCAAGGCCAGAAATGGGAGAAATGCTGCGAAAAAAAACATCAAAAAAGTGGGCAACTAGGAAAGCCAGCAGACATTTTCACACACATGTGGCAACGACATCGGGAACCCATCCACCAGTTGGCATCTCCTATTGCAATTTCAGGTCATCCAAATCTACCAGGTTTATCACCAGATACAACAAAACCATTGACATGATTATTTGATGACAAAAAACTGGATCAGACAACCCCAAATATCATTTGCTTGGTTACACCATATGTTACACATATTGACATCATATTGACATCATATTGACATCATATTGACATCATATTGACATCATATTGACATCATATTGACATCATATTGACCTCATATTGACATCATATTGACATCATATTGACATCATATTGACATATGGACAAGTCCATCAAATCCCACGTACCCAATTCATATCCGTCAAGCAACATCCGGAAAGAGCGCATCGGTAAAGATTGTGGCATCCTCAATGACCCCTTGCACCTCAGCGAAGCCAGTGCGGTTGCTGGTTGAATCAAGGGCTGCGACGGCTGGAGATTCCACAAATAGGGACTTTTTTCTACAAAAGAGAAGGAAAAAAAGCCTGAAACGGATGGATTGGATGGATTTACGATGATCAAACATTGTGATAAAAAAGCCACAAACGATGTCTTTCATTTAGCAGAATGCCAACTACTGTACCGAAAAAAGGTTTGCCCAGAATTCTGGGTAAACATGATTTCACCAAAAGACATGGGCAACAAAAGATAAAGCCTGCGTCAAATTCAATGAAAGGAATTAGTGACTCGATTGGTGACAAAAATGGGTATGATGGCTTCAGTATGGAGGGCCGTATGGAACCCAGGGCTAATCTGAGATACTTTGCCAAAAAAAAAGGTGGTTCATACATCCCCATCAACAAAGGATTAAGTTGCACCAAACTACTTCAATCGGCTCAGAAGCATGATGAAGCATGAAAGTTTCAGGGTCACCCCAAGCCACCACTGTTTTTTATCTCCGGGACGTTGTGTTGATCTGCGACTCACACAGGATCGGACAGTGTAAATCGTGCGCATCTGCAACGGTCACTCTCCAGAGTTTAAGGATGACTTTGGCTGGTAGTCAATATTGAAAAACATTGGCAATGGCCAATATTGACTAACAAATTGCCATATATATTGAAACACATGGCAATATACTTCTGAGTTCCATCATTCATATTTTCATATATTTTCTAACAGTATGGGGTCATACAATAAACATATTCCATTGATGGACTGCCATGGATTGTCAGGGCATTCATGGACTGTCTAGTCCATTAATATAATATATATACCTAGATAACAACTATAGATAGGAATATATATAGTATTACAGTACTATACATTGTAAGCACGTTTCATGAGCAATAAATGTTCGATACTTATTCGATACTCACTCATCTATCTTCCAATATTAGATTCACAACACCTGGACCCAATGTTCTCAATGTCCAACGACTCCGCCGCAGAGCCCGCGGCACCACTTTCAGATGCACATCAAAGACGCCCACGCCGTCGATGCGCGTCTCGAATTGATGCGAGAATTCCGGGGTCTTTCCTCGGCAGTGCCAGGGTAACAAAAAACTCTGATAGTTCGACCCATCGAAAAACCCCAAAAAATAGATGGTTTTCACATCGAAATAGTGAATGGATTGGATTCCTAGAGGAGCAGAGTGTTTTAGGTGAGGCTGAAAATGGGGGACTGCCGATGGCAATTTAATTGGAAAATGATGGACAATGATGGTTGAATGAATTTGGGTATACCCTACCCTCAGACAAACCAGAGTGGGTATGGCGCAACCATATGAGTAAAACCCTTGGTTAATAGGTAGTAAGTGGATGTTCATCCCTAGAAAAAAAGGTCCCAAAGGTACGGACGTATCCCCAAATATGAAACACAAAAATGCTGGAATTGAAGCTGGCACTACCAACATGTGTGCAAACCGGGAGCCCCAACCAAGTAGTATAATCCCCTATGACAATGAACACATGACCAACCTCAGATATGCCCTTGTTCGAAACCTGCCAGCCATTTCAAGCCATCCAAGCTGATGTGGCGTCTTTCAGGGCGTTGCATCCCAAAAAGTTTTCCCCATGTTGTTGAAACCCCTGCTGGCTGGAGGCGCAGCGCAAAGCTAAGACAGAACATCTCTGAAATAATGCCCCGATACCTCACAAGGTTAATATATTCACACCAAACTGGCAAAAAAAAATGAAATTTACCAAACTACCATTATTTCCCACTAATTCTGTCCAGTTAATTTTTCCAGATACCCAATATGTCCTCATTATATCCCCAAAATATCCCATGATACCACCAGCATGGCTGGTTAAATTCCAATGTTTGATGGTTACTCCCACTATATTCCCATTCTATCACCATGATATATCATCATTGGATCACTATTTTCATCTCAAATCAAGTTGACTTGTTGGCTTACTTGGTTGTAACCCAATAAATATGCTCGTGTGATTTAACATTGTGATGGAAAATCCTGGTCTTTAATAGCCAAATCATCTACAATGGGACATTTATACCATGGTGATTCGATGTAACAAATCAGCAGAGGGTGTCATAAGGGTATCACTGTATCACCATTAAAACAAATCATCGACTGTCATTTACCAAACATACCACCATTGTGTTGCATAAAAAAAAATGAATGATAGTGAAATCACCTTTATGGTGATAGCCCCTGTTTGAATATCAATATCCTTTTTTGCCTATCTCACCATCAAACCCAGTTTAAGTTTATATAAGTATAAACAATTTTCCCGTGGTTTGGTCGGCTAATCACCTGGTTTAGTTGGTTATATCATTGTTATCAGCATAATATCAGCATCATGTCACAAAAATTTCATCTCAGATGAGTTTCCGTGAATTACAGATGATGTTCCAGTTTTGTTGCTTGTATATCACCATGATGCTACAATGTGGGGCCCCCAAGATAGCTAAGTTGGTTTATAACTCCAATAACTATGGTTTATGGTACTTACAACTATAGTTAATGGGGTTTATAAACCAACTTATAACTGGGGGGCCCCACATTGTACCATAATCTTAAGGGGTCTATCCACGCAGTTGGCTTTGAACATCCGGAGTCCCGAGTGTCCCAATCGCCAGGACTTGTCGCTCAACTCAGCAACCAGCTCCTGCCGCCAGGCGACGTTGAGTGAAGCGTTCGTGATGGAAGATCATGGGCATATGATGGCATATGTGATGGACATATGGGCATGGATCAATACCTATTAATACCATTTCTAGGGGAATGAACACCCATTTACCAGCTATTTTGATGTTCACCAGGGGTACAAGGTTTTGACACACTGCCATATAGCAAATATATGCAACTCGGTGTCGCCGTCATCGAGACCCGTGGCAGGCGTCGAGGAGCCGAAGTGACATTGGCAACGCGAAAGACAAACGGGCATGGAAGGCACGTCCCTTTGCCATGTTCACTTCCCTCTCCGATGTCAATCATCTTTACCTTCCCTTTGCGGGTCTTGTGTTGCTCCTTGACTTTCTGCTCCACAGATAGTTTCTTTTCGGCCTGGTGAATTTCAAGCAAAGATAAATACGACGAAGACTTTGAAGAGGTGCCACAGCCCAAAGCCGATATAGCCCAAAGTGAGTAACTCAGAATCCTTAGTCTGCCAGAGCAAGTTCTGACACTCGATCAACCACGCGCGCTCGCACAGTTCGAGCACGACGGGGTCAGACAGCGAAAGAACCAGTGCATCACCCCATTGCAGATGTTGCACCCATGGGACCTTGGTCATAGTGAGTTTTCCCAATAAAAATGGTGATTTTCCATAGTTATGTTAGTTTACCAGAGGGTATTCCAAATGCTGTTCTGACATGTGGCCAACCAGCATCTGACCTTCAGTACCTCATCAGGACATGACTTATTTTGGAGAACCAACCAAATCTAGCGAGATAAGGACAGGACAGTTTAGGAGGTAAAGGACCGACACGATTCGGACAATCCCAAGTGTGGGTGAGCAAAGTAAGACATTTACATGCCATGTTCATTGTTACACGTTTGTTGGATATGCACCCCATGGGAGACGTAGCAGCGCGTACATAAGCAGCGTAACATGAACGTTATTGCCCCACCCCACCCCAACCCCCACCCCATGCGTGACATAGCAGCTCATACATAAGCAGCGTAACATGAACGTTATGCATAGCAGCACGTACATAACAGCGTAAATGAACGTTATTGCCCCTCTCCCACCCCACCCCAACCCCACCCCATGTGGTGACATAGCAGCACGTACATAAGCAGCGTAACATGAACGTTATTGCCTCACCCCACCCCAACCCCATCCCATGCGTGACATAGCAGCACGTACATAAAGCAGCGTAACATGAACGTTATTGCATAGCAGCACGTACATAACAGCGTAACATGAACGCTATTGCCCCTCCCACCCCACCCCAACCCCCACCCATGTGTGACATAGCAGCACGTACATAGCAGCGTGACATGAACGTTATTGCCCCACCCCAACCAACCCCAACCCCACCCCAAGCGTGACGTAGCAGCACCAACATAAGAAGTGTAACGTGAACTGTATTCCCCGAACCACAAGCCACACGCCACACCACATTGACATTTAAAAAAAAAAACAGCATAAAACAATGAAAACTGCATCAGGCAGTTAGGCAGTTGGTTGACGCAGTTATATTGGCTATATCCCCATGATTGGTGATTAAATCCTCATCCAATCATCCAACAGATCTGTTGTTAAATACCCAATGACAACTCTATAATATATATATAATATACGGTAACGGTATATAACATTATACAACTACATTTAAATATACGGACTTTTAAATATACGAACAGGTACCTTAGACTGCCTCGGGAAGGTTTTCCTTGGCCTGCCCGGCCATTTCAACATACGGAATCCAATTTGTTTACACATACATTTAAAATATACGGATGGAACTGGTGTTTCATACTATTTACGGCGCGTCGCGGTCTCGCCCGCCCTCCACATATTTAAATGTCGTTACCGTGTATATATTAACTAGTCTCAGAAAATATCCGTAGTATCTACAAGCATATCCCAACATATTGCCAATAAATCCCAACATCTTCCCATTCATTCCCCATGTTGGTCAAAACGTTAACATTTCTGTCGCTCCATCTCCGAAGCATGATCAACACCCCCATTCTATGGTCCCAAATGTATTCCCTATGAAACCACAGTTTCTGGGTGGTGTTTAATATTAAGTACATATGTCTCATTAATAATAATAGTTGTAGGTGTTATAGAGTTATATCCCAACTTATGGAGGTTAGAATCCCATAAATTATACCCATTAATATCACCATTATTAGCGTGATGGGAAAGGGAGTAATCCAATCTTCTCAAAAAATATTCACATGTCTTCACCAGTTTCCCATCAACACCTCCATCATTTACAGATTTTATAGGGGATGTCTCATCATGTTCTTCATTTTCCCATCATTTGAAAAGAACTGATACAGTAGCCTGGTTGGTGGTTTCAACCATCTTGAAAAATATGAAAGTCAATGGGAAGGATTATCCCATATATTATGGAAAAATAAAAATCATGTTCCAAACCACAAACCAGCTAGCCCTTTTCAGAGTGCCCCTCGGCTCCTGAAACGCTTCCGCTCGCGTCAGCTCGGACCTCTCCGTCACTTCCTCGAGAGGCTCTGTGGCCCCGTGGCGCTCGCGAAACTCCTGTGGCGCTCGGTGGGTTGGGGTGAAAAAAACTTCAGTTAAACATGTTTCGAAAAGGTAACAAAGGTTTTAAACATTTGAAACATTTTTTTTTGCAGGACCTATTGTGACTATAATCACTATAATATACTATATATAATATACCATAATTATTCTGGGTAAAATATGTTGAAATGATGCTGTGTTTTTGGTGTTGAAATGTGTTAAGTACCAGCTAGATGGTTCAATATTGACCTATGCCGAAACCCACTGTACTTCCCCATTGAAAATAAATTGCAAGGGCTAAGAATCGACCAATTAACCTGGTACCAATTCCTGATCATTCACCAAAAAAAAGAAGAAAAGTTGTTGGTTCTTGATCCATTTCAATTGGTGATGCCAAAAAATTGGGTTTCATATTATTTTTCCAGTGAATTAGTTGCTTCATCCCGGCCAAAGTCTTGACCCTTTCCCTTTCACAGCAGCCTCAATCAGCGCGTCACAGAGCTGCTGATGAGTCAACTTGGGAAAGCTTTCCTCGGCCCCGAACTCGCTGTCCGTTCTGGGAAACCATCCCACGATCATGGGAAGTCCGTTTTGAACGGGAAGATCATGGGAAAATCACAGGAACAGATGGGAAAATCAACTATCAATGGAGGTTTCTAGCTGGGAAAATCATCGAACTAAATGGTAGATTTTTCAGCAGATCACGTTTGATATCTAGAGGGTAGCCCTGGTGATGGTAAGTCCCCGATCCGTGGATTCTCGCACCTTTGTACATGGGGTCTGACTACAATGGTGATCCTAGCCACTTGCGATTTACCTGGGATGATCGCCCTTAGGTACTGCTGCAAATCCAGGCCGTCTACAATCCAATTCCACGGTGGTTCATCTTTGCCAGGAATCCATCCAAAGATCATAGCATTTTTGGTGACTAGCCAAGTTGCTTGATCTTATAAGGATTTATGAGGTTTATAAGGGATAGCCCATTTTTGGGATTTTTGCTGACTACCCAACCCATCATAGCATTTTTTGCTTGGTAACTGCCCATTTTTGGTCAAAAGCTTCCACCAACAGCCGAGCTTCTCGCAGGTTCATCACCCGCGCGCCCACACTGGCGATGCCTTTCGCTTGCAGTTTCCTCTTGTCCTCGTATTGGAGTGACCCTGGACCCCAAGCAGGGTCTGGAAAGAGGGTACCCCTCAATTTGATGATTGGTCATGATTTCCCGATGAAAACATATTAAACGGGGAAAAAAAAAATGCAATGACTTGGGTGTACGGTAAAAAGAAATGGAAATTGACTATTTCGAGACCACCAAGCAGTTTTCAGGATTCTCTTGTCAATGGGGGTGAAAAATCACCCGCAGAGGTATCGCAAGCTCTGCACATCAGCCACAAATGGCACAAGATGCTGCACCCTGTTGGAAGACATAGCAATGGACACGAAGACAGCTTGCATCCCAGTCATCCCACACTTCGGGTTTTTGGCACAGCAAGTCGTCTCTGGGCGAAGGTCGCCGCTGGTCGGCTGTCAACTCTGCGCCTGTTTCTTGGAGATTGTAAGTGGTTTGTAACGCATGTAACATATATATATATAATATATATATAGCCCGGATGGACCCATCTATTATGACTCACATAGAATCCAGCCATGATGTATATATAAAGTATGTGTTTAATAAGACGATTGCTGCCCGCTTACTACACTTACTAACTGAAGAAATAGTTTTGCATGGAGATAATTGGAGTATGTTCTATTGCCAGGGGATATTTTAAGGGGCAAGAATCCTTGACCAAAAAATCGACCCTGAAATCACTCGCGGCTCGGCAAGGTACTTTCGACCAAAAGCTTACAGGGTGGCCAGGGATTCATTGCTCCTTGGGTATGGGCCAAAACAGTATCACCCAAGATTGGATAGTTTACTGGATTCTACTGCTTGGGGGTTGAGCCTACCCCTCTGAGAAATATCAGTCAATGGGAAGGATTATCCCATATATTATGAAAAAGAAAAATGTTCCAAACCACCAACCAGAAAAGCAAGAAACCCCCTTGCAGAACATTGAATGGCCGATCCAAATCTCATCCATCTCTTGCGTCTGTTCAATTTAATCTGTCGGAGAAAATCTTCAGCTGTTTGATGGGCCAATTGCACATCTTTTCTGGTCAAACCCCCCTATGTTGTTTGTTCCAGCTGAATCCTCATTGTTGTTGCGTATAAATAGCCTGTCACTTTTCATGATTTTCATGGATCTTCATATAATATATGTTCATAGATCCTCATAAATTTTCATATATTTTCATAGATTTTCAAGGTCAATCTGTGGTAGTCCACAACCCAAAAATATCACTGTTTGCTGTTGATCATCCACTTGGTCAACGGTCAACTCGCCGGGGCTCCGGTGTCAGATACCGCTGCAGGGCCGTCAAATCCGTATCGATCCTAAGGATCGTGGTCGTTGGTGTATGGCTTGGTGTATTTGTTTATTCACAATAAGGAGAAAACCCATGGTTAATGTTGATATATGTTGATAATGGTTCATCATGGTAATCGAAATGAGCCATGTATAGATGAGCCATGTATAGATGATCACAATGATGATTTACCATGATTTACCGATTAAACATGGTGATTTTCCAGTTCGCGAGCTTAAATTTGTCAAAGGGTAAATGGAGGGGGTGCGCATCAGGAAGGATCTCGAAGACTGTGTGAGGGTGATGTTCTCGATCAATGGGACGACTTGAATCGTTTTAAACGCAACATCTAACAAACTAAACAATAATTAGTGATGTTGAAATCGGATATAAACAATATATAAACAATATATGGATGATGTTGAAATGGGACATGCAGGTGAGATTTTTGAAATTGGGGGCAAAGAATGTTGGAAGGTGATGCTCTGCAATTCCTAAACGGCTGGAAAATCTCCCCGGCTATATTTCGATGATTTTCCCAGCTAAGTTTACCTCCATTTGCAGAGCATTTTCCGAACCGTGTTTTATTACCCTAAATATCATATGTTTGGTTGTATATCCATTGTCTATCCACATGATATTCCCAAATTCTTGTTTTTCTTGAATAGATTACATCGCGATCGAAATCGATTTATCTATTAGTAATCACTATATTAACATATATTAACCCATATTAACATATATTAACATATATTAACCCATGCAACCCATTTTTGAACTCACCATTTTCTCAGACCGGGGTAAAAACGACCATGGTTTTCGACCATGTTAGACCCATGTGATTGACCCATTTGCTATGGAAAATAAGGATGTTTAATAGGGATAATAATGGCATAAATAATGATGAGATAATACTGGGATATTAATGGATGTACCCTCTGATGAACTAAGAGTTTGCGAACTGGAAAATCACCATGTTGAATAGCTAAATTAATTTTAAATCATCGAACTATAGCTGGTCCATGGCTTCCGGTTCGCTATGTGACAAATTACCAGAGGGTAGCCAGTTGTTTCAAACGCCATTTTTGAAAGCCGTGGTTCAATGGGACAATCTATCAATGGGAGAATGTTCCATTGCCATGTTTAATTGCCAGAGGGTCATTTGCCTGTGGCGGGAAAGTCACTGGTTTAACCAGATGGATGTGTCTGAACAAAAAGCGAGCAAAAATCTGAGGAAATCAATGATTATCATCAAAAGTGACCATCAATCGGAGTAAATTCCATTTCCACAACACACCCAAATAATCATTAAGTATATGTACAGTGTTTTTGTTGCTGGTTACATTCCACGATGTCCCCATAAAATGATGACCTACCCTGGCCTAGGTTTGCCGAAACGATCTCCCAAACGTCAGCAAGAAACAAGATGGTCCCGTGATGTAGTGACACCTGTCGGTCTGGCGCATGCTTGAAGGCGCTGCCGGAAATCTTCTTGTCCTCATGGGTGAGGTCCTTAAAGAGCTTCAAAAGTGCCAAAGATACCCTCTGGTTATGTCTAAATAGCTATTGAAAATGGCCATTTATAGTGGATTTTCCCATTAAAAATGGTGATTTTCCATAGTTATGTTAGTTTACCAGAGGGTATCCAATTTTTTGTGGTTCAGTGGGGTTTCAGAGTGAAAAAAGCAGGACCGACCCACCCCAAAGATATGTAAATTGTGAATTGTGATTCAATGGGGTTTAATGGGGTTTTCACGGATAAGTAACCAACTTGATATGATATGTTGGGTTTGTTCGAAAATGGGGTACTGTATACCACCGAAACGTACGGTTTAATAGGGAAAATGGTGATTAACCAGTAGATTAGGCGTATCCAGGGTATTCTATTTTCAGACCAACCCATGTGGAATTATGGTTCAAAGAAGTGCGTTTGTGTTTTGGGGGTACTCATCCAAAATGCATTTCGCTAAATGGTATGTACACGTAACTTGATGACCGTTTCAAAAGCAACAGTGAGGTCTGGACATATAAAAACAGCATAGATCTATATATATAATGTCTACCCTGGATTAATACACCTTAAGGGTGATTTTCATTCGTGATTACCGCCTTTACTATTATTTTCATGTCATCTGCTGCCTTTTTTCTGATCTAAATTGGTAGCCCAAATGATCGATCAACCACCCAGGGGCTTTGATTTCAATTTCTGATGACTGATTATTGCTGCCTGAACTTTCATAAAAATTCATTGATATTCCCAGTTATATATATATATATGGAATGGATCCCAGCAAAAAAAAACCTTTCTTTTTCATGAAAACATTCCGAAGCCAAGGCTCCTATCCGGAGATCACCCCCCAAAATCCGGAGAGGTCCAGCAACATAAAACCTCCGGTTGAATAGTGTAGTTTAGATGGCTTTTATGAATCAGTTTATTGCAACCCACCAAATAATACCAAAAAGATAGAAAAGTGAATTATCACTCTTTTAATGTGACGTTGTTTTTGCATCTTTTTGTGGGTTACCATGTTTAACCACCAATGCTTGCCTTGTGAAAACCAACCATTGTACCAAAAGAAGCCCAAATAGTTCTGGCTACTCTGGACCCTCTAGTTCACATCCAAAATAATGTTGCCAATAGAAACTTATATATGTAGTCGGGATCTTATCTATATAGTACCGACTACCAATGTTGCAGTTAGTTGGCAAAACATGTATTTAATTATCATATCCAATTATCCATGTTCATGCTCAAACAAGTGCTAGACGACGGTCATAGCCATACCTCCGTTAATAGGTTATATGAACCGATACATGATACAATAATATGAGTTGCAAATATATCCAAGGAAATCCAAAACATCATCACTATACATGCCATTGTATCCCATGATATATATATATATATCATGATATCCATTGTATATCTATATATCCATGAGAGATCTCATGGGGCTATATATAATATAGTGAATATAAAATATCCCGTTATTATCCCATTATTACCTCCTCCTCCTCCGCCTCCTCCTCATCATCATCATTATCATCGTCATCGTCATCGTCATCCTCATCATCATCATCATCATCATCATCATATCACTATCTATATCATTATCTATATATTCTATACCCATATCCATATGCATATCTATATCTATGTATATATCTATATCATTATCTATATCTATATCTATGCATATATCTATATCTATATCATTATCTATATCTATATCTATGCATATATCTATATCTATATCATTATCTATATCTATATCTGTATCATTCTCTATAATCTATATCATTATCTATAATCTATATATGTCATGATAATCCAATCTATATATCGATCCAAGCATCGTTGCGCCCTTTCTTCTCTGCCTCGATCCCCAAGCGCCGCAGGGCACCCAGCACAGTGTCCAGGTTGCGGTCGATGTGGAAGTCCTGGTTGGGACGCCGCCACGGGGATGAGAAAAGGCTCCTGGGGATGGGAAAACCATAGGAAAACCATAGGAAAACCATAGGAAAATGGTGGTTAATAGTAATTAATAGTGGTTAATGATGGTTAATCATTGGTTAATTATGGCTGGTTGGATGTATATTAAAGAAATACAGTATATAATCCAATAATTACTGATGATCAATGTGTCATACATGATGTATATATATATATATGTCTATGATGATGATCTGGTTGGTGGTATATCTACCCCTCTGAAAAATGTGAAAGTCCAGTTGGGATGATGACATTCCCAATATATGGAAAGTCATAAAATTCATGTTCCAAGCTATAGTACTATATCAACCAGAAAAGATGAGTGTGGAGTCACAGTGATTTAAGGGAATCGAAATATGGATATTCATGTAGCTAAACTCAATGTCATAAAAAAAAGACTCCCCCAAGTCATCATCATGTTTGGCTGGGATTCCAACCATCCCCAGTCATGGTAGTAACTTTATCTGGTTGGTGGTATACCTACCCCTCTGAAAAATATGACTTCGTCAGTTGGGATGATTATTCCAAAAATATGGGAAAATAAGAAATGTTCCAAACCACCAACCAGTTATTATATGCTTGCCCACATTACTAGGCATGACGCCCTGGGATTGTAACAGATTTTGACCAAGAACCACAAGGATTGTGGCGCTAATAAATCCTGGCGAGTCAGATGACCAAACATTGGATTTCATGAGGAACAAAAGCATAGAAAAGCATAGTGAAAAAAATCAGGGGTTGCTGACAAAAAAACGCGGGTTAATCATGGATAACACCCACAAATGTTTGGAAGAAAAAGCCGAAAAAAAAAAGGCTGTTGACCAACAGTGAATGGAACTTAACCAACCACAGATCACACATGTCCCATGGCAAGCAATAGAAATGGAAGGTAAATTATATAGTGAAGGTGACATTTATATACATTTACCCTCTGGTTATTTAACATAGCCATGGGAAATGGCCCATTTATAGATGGTTTACCTATTCAAAATGGTGATTTTCCATGGCTATGTTAGTCATACAGTAACCAGATGGTATATAGATACATTTCTTGGCTATCGTCAATTAATCAACCACTTGGAAATCAACACCACACCAGAGTCGTCGAGGCACAGAAGAAGGGAAGATGAAGGTAAAAACGCTACCTTGGGCGAAGACACTTCGCAGGGATATCATGGGATATCTAGGGATATCTAGTGCGAAACTGCGGTCAATACAGGTTTCAGTCTTGCTGTGCTTAATAGTGGCTTAATGGATCATAATTGTGATGGCATTGCCCTCCGGCAATCATTCATGGCTGGGGAATAGATGAAGGGGTTTAATGGGAAAAATGGTCGAACTATGTACGAGGAGTCCTGGGATGTTCCGAAACGCAGAAAATCGAACTATAGCTGGGCCATGGCTTCCATAGCTCTGTTGAATTTCCGAAGGGCAGTCGTATGGTTTAGGATATGCCGATTGCTGGCTCTATGATAACCTCAGAATTTTTTCCGAGATGCTGGGATCTTGACCGGCCACAGTGATTCTTTAGATGTGTGGCTGTGTGGCTACATCATTCTATCGCTGTTGACCATATCCCATCTTGGATGCTTAGTAAAACTACCTTCTGGTATAATTGAACGTAGCTATGGAAAATCACCATTATTTCTTTTTTGGTACAGTAAATCAACTATTTCAACTGGGCCATGTTCAAGTTCGCAAACTGTTCGTTTACCCGAGGCCCCAGCACCAAAAAAAACCGGCTGGGGATGGCCAAAAAATCCCCTGATGGATCGATCCTGGCTCATATTCCCTGTACATCCAATGGAAATATATAGCCGACATCTTACTTTAGCAACTTTAGCCGACATCCAATAGACTCATTGCCCTGTGCCAATCAAACATTTTGAAAATTCCACTTTTATGGAGGATTGTTCCATTTTTCAGTGCCAATTTGGGGATGGGTCAATTCAAATCTCTTATTGTCTGTTGGGGATTTTAGCATCCATTCCCCAGGCTTTTGACTCTTAGCATCTCTTTGCTGTTTACCCTCTGGTTATTTAACACCGCCATGGAAAATAGCCCATTGAAATAGATGATGTTCCCAGCTAGAAACCTCCATTTATTTCAGGGATTTTCCAGTTCGCTATGTTAAATCACCAGATAGTACCATCTGGTTATTTAACATAGTGACATAGCCATGGAAAGATCCACCATTTTTCATAGGTAATGGGCCATTGTCAATAGCTATGTTAGTCATAACCAGATGGTCGTTTTTGGATTTCCCGGCTCCGCTTGCCGTGTTTGATGACACCAGAGGGTAGACCCCATTTTTTCCAGGTCGATCCTTTCCGAAATCGCTGGGTTTACCCAGTCGCAAAGTCAGTGACATCTTTGAGGTTCATAAATGTTTATGGTTGAACCCCAAATGGTATACCCTCTGGTGAACTAACATAGCAATGGAAAATGGCCATTTATAGTGGATTTTCCCATGAAAAATGGTGATTTTCCATTGCTATGTTAGTTCACCAGAGGGTACGCTATCTCACATGTTTTTTTCTGCTGAACTTCCCATGTTAGCCCCTTGATGGCTTGAAACCCGAGGGTAGCTCTGTGAGTTGAGTTCACCACTGGCACTGGCCAAGTCAGGGTGATACCATATGGATTTTGTTGGCTATATCCCATAGAAAACTACCCTTTGGTAAACATACAAAAAACTATGGAAAATCACCATTTTTTAATGGGAAAATCAACTATGAATGGCTATTTTCAATAGCTATGTTAAATTACCAGAGGGTATATCCCATAGAAAAATAAGTCTCATCATATTCTCATAGAGTATTAATTCACCAAAATTAAATATTAATGATGGTTATATTTCGATGGAATATCATATTCCCATTGTGCGGGGTAATCGAATCTACTCGCTTATATACCATCTTATCAGCAACTATGTTGATTTACATCCCCCTCTCTTAACCCAACGACATCCCAACATCTCATATGGTTTGAGTTAAAAACTTCACTTTAGAAAAACAACCAATGAAAAACAAGCAATACATGGCAAGTCTTGGATGCCCTGCAAAATATATAAAGATCCTTCAGTTGCTTCCTATATTCTCTGGATATACCAGGAATTTAACATAGCTATTGAAACTCATGTCAAAAATAGGTATATCAACTATAAATCCACCATTTTCAATCGCAAACTGTTCGCCTACCAGAGGCTATCTGGATGATTCGAACCAGGCCCACCCCCACCTTATCCACCTTCGAACCCGGCGGCATCCCGCGTCCTGAAACACGGCACCACCTCCCGACCTCCGCCGCACCAGCGCCACGCCATCCTCCTCCAGGCGGGAAAGGACACACTCCTGGCGCGCTGCAAGGGCTCCAGAGGTGGCTACAAGGTGTCCCTTGAAATGTGATGGTTGTTGATAGCCCCCAGAAAACTGGTGATTGATGATTCATCATGCTTAATGATGATTAATCATGGTTCATAATGGTTCATTATGATGGGATATTTGATATTAATAGTGGCTAATAGTGGTTAATGATGGTTAATCATTGGTTAATTATGGCTGGTTGGTGGTATACCTACCCCTCTGAAAAATATGAAAGTCCAGTTGGGATGATGAAATTCCCAATATATGGAAAAATAAAATTCATGTTCCAAACCACCAACCAGTATAGATATGTGTGTGTGATATCTGAGTGATATATGTTATATAAACCCTATAGTTCTTGATATAACCTATATGGGATACAAAAAAAAAACGATTTATACTTGTTGGATCATGCGGTTATAACTCCAGCCATGAAATATAACTAGTCACTGAGTGGGATGATCCTCCAAGTAAGTCACTTTCCTGTAAGCTGGTGCCTCAGCTCGTTAGCTAAGTTGCTGAGACGGAGCAACAAGTCGGAGAAATTGGGTTTGAACATGATGTACCCACCAAAATATGGATTCACCATGCGGCATATTTTCAAGATCAATAATTGAGGCATAACTGTTTAACCATAAACAATTGAATTTCAGTTTTTGCGAGTTAAATGCATTATGATAACAAAATCACGTGTTTGGCGGGTAGCCTTTCGGACTTGCATTGCTAGTCTCAGACGCCCTTCATTTTTGTTACACCGTGTTTGAAGAGTAGGTGGTAGCAATCACCAGCCTTTAGAAAGAAACATCTATAGGGCCGCTAACACCTACCGTTCACCAAACGGTTGATTCAGAGATCACGAAACCGGTATCTACACTCCCAATGTTATCGAAGATGACCAACACATCAATTGAAATTGAAGCAGTTGTCCATGTTCTATATACTTTGACTTTGAATATAACTATATTCATAAATCATCATAAATCACTATAGGTTCACATTGCTCGTGCATCCCAAAGCTTGAAGGCCTAAAAAAACCTCTCCTTCCAAGGATTTTGATGTCGTCCAATGGTCACCACAGGCTGCGGTCGCCACAGATACATCAGAGGCGCACGGATTTTGGCGAAGTTCATCCTGGGCTGCGGACACTGCGACTTCCCACTTTCGCCAGCCAAGATGGGGATATCAGTGGCCATTTCAGGTACCGATAAAAGTTGAAGCTACCAGAATAAGAGGTCTATGTCAAGGCTATGTAAGGTGATTTGCCCCTGAAATATGGCTTTCTATATCTTTATATGGTACCTCCATTTTAGGGTCAAAATTCCTATTGACCATTGGGTGTATAATTGGTATATTTTTAAGGATGTAATGGGGATCAGCACCCCGCACAGCCCGTTGAGCGTGTTCACTGTTGAAACCCTGCACGTCACCATTCATGAGCCGTCATAGATTTAAAACCGCCAAAATTTTAGAAAACAAAGAAAACGCAAACGCTATTGCTGTGGTAGCAAAACTTTAATGAAGCCCCAATAAGCCCATGTTATTGGGGGGATCATCTTTAAGGGGGGGTGGTTGAACCCTATGATACAACATTTTTGATCTTCAATACATAGATGGAAACATCTTGGAACCCTGAACATATCTATATGGCTCTATATGGTGGCATATTTACCTACATCACCGAGTCATTCTTGGGTGGTAAATTTTGCTTACAAAAACCATACATTGGTCGCATTTGTGATGGGATCAATATGACCACTGGACCAAAAACCATTGATTCACACACTGAAAATTCACAGGAGCTGCATGACAAGAAACAGGAAACTGGGGAGTGAATCCAAAAGATGCCATGGGACAAAGCCACTGGATTTGGGGAAGCAAGGTTACTCCAGGCCGGCCAGAGGTTATACTAACTTGTGGGTATAAGCATGGTTATAAACCCCCATGTTTGTTGGGATATAACCCATATAGCTATGGTATACTATGGTACTATACTGTGTCCACTTATAACTGGATGTGCACTTCCAAGTAGGCCTTTTGTTTTTTTTAACCCTCCGGTAATTTGTGACATAGCTACGGTATAGAAGGCCCATTTAGTTCGATGATTTACCCATTAGTTTTATTTGGCGATTGTCCATGGCTATCAGTTTTGTGAAGAAGGTCACATATCCGGATTTATGTAATATGATATGAATGACCGTCATGATTTATATAATAAGATTTATGTTTATAATATCACGTATATATATATAATTATATAAAATCAAATAAGATATAAATATAATAAGGCCATTTGGGGATGATGTCCCTATATAATATACACTGTCACCACAGTGACGTCACGACTTGAGGTCATGATTTTTTGTTTTGTGTCATGTCATAACCCTCCGAACTTCGAACCATCAAATCACGGCCCCAAAACATCCTGGTTGGTGGTGCAAAAACCATCTTGAAAAATAGGAGTTCGTCAATGGGGTTGGGATGACATCCCATATATGAAATGGACAATAAAATTCATGTTCCAAACCACCAACCAGATATTGTCATTAAGCATTATTAACCACTATTAACCACTATTTTTATGTCCCAACCAGCTCTAAAACATAGTTTCATAACAAGCCTCAAATATTCCTCCACCGCGAAGTGGAAGATGATGTCCGGCACATCGGATTTCAAGATCCGCGCTCCCGTGCTCCAGCGACGCGCCGAAGCGGACGCGCGCGCGCCAGAGACGCCGGAGACGCGCCGCCATTGCGCGGTCGCACGCAAGAAGGCCATGGTCGACATGGCACAGTTGGAACCCCCGAAAAAAATCATGTGGGATGCAGGTGATCGTCATGGTCACCATTTGTTCATTGGAGTTTGGGAGGATCATTGATCATCTTTATAGATTCCAGAGTGGGATCTAATACAGATTTTTTATGATTTTTTATGATATATAGCCCAACAAAAAAGGGCCAAGAAACTTATCTAAGACACTCAAATATGTCTGGGCCTTTTGAGCAAGAGAATGTCAGGCCGCTGACGTCTGTGTCCGTGTCTTCTTCAACATGTATTTAGGCAATGTTGAGACACCTTCTGTGAATGATGTCGCGTTCTTCTGTTGCTGCTCCCTTTTGATCTCAACATGGTCGATTGGAACATGGAGTCGAAAGCTGCCTTTCAGTCGGGCGGAAGTTGTCCAAGTTGCCGGTGCTGTCGAAAACAGGCTGACAGGAGGAAAGCACCAGAAACATCCAAAAACTGCTTCTGTTTTTCCACCTTTGGTCACCCTTATCAATGCAACTGAGCCATGAAAATACCCCTATCCTAATGAAATACTGGCTGGTCTGGTTCATAAGTATCCCTATGGCCCAAGAAGCCACAAAAATAGCCTCCCTATTTCGAAAAACCCATCGACAGGGCAAGCCTTTCCTTATGATTCAATTGGCTATGGATGTTATGGCCATCCTGTCACATTACCAAGTATATCACCAGTTTTGATACTTAAAACTTAAAACCGTTTAGTAAATGATGGTGTCAAATTCCAGGTATCCATAGGTATCCAACCACGAAACTGAGTGGTTAATTGCTGCTGAAAAATATCCCAATAAAATTATCCTTATGCTATCCGTATTTCATCGTATTTCTGTATAATTATGTAATTAACTAACCAACAAAATTGTCACAAACACCACTTTTGATTCCGTCCAGACTCCGAACAAAAATGATCATTGAATCCTTCCCACTAGTAAAGCAAAAGGATCGTTCCCATTCTTTATGGGTGGACTTTTAACCGTCAATTTATATGGATTGGATGGTTTATGACATTGGTGTAAATCACCATTGTTGCTGGTTAAATCACCCTATATCTTGATGGTTAAACTCCTATGAAAAATTTGAACTAATCATCAATCCTGTTACAGTCACTATAATCCTGTTGTGTCCATTATTATCATGTCGTATTCATTCTGATCCCTATTACTATCCATCATAACCCCTTATTGGAATCCCACCTGGACATCTTCCGACAAAACATGGGGTGCCTCCTCGTCGCTTTCGGGGACCTCCTCTTCTGCAATCTGTTGCCTTGGGAGATTCGGCACTTTTTCGATCATGTTCCTAGGATTTTCCCATTGGTTTGACACATCTATATCAGTTTACCCTGAACGTATAGTCCATAAAATCAGCATGAAATCCCATACAATCATAATCAATCATACATATAATCCATATAATCCATATAGATTTCCATTAAGTCACCATTAAATCAGCATTAAATCACCATTTTCCCATCTGTTTTCCCACCATCTTCCCATCTCCCATACGTTTTTTTTTTGCCCGAGAAACGACCAGGACAGGCGACGCACCCTGGGAGCGCGCTGCGCCACGCCCACCAAGCGCTCCAGGCAATCGGCCTGCACCAGGAATTTACTGGCCATTTTCAATAGCTATGTAACAAATTACCAGAGGGTATATTATGGGAAGATGATTTTTGATATCCATTGGGAAATCACCATTTTCAATGGGTAAATCCACTATTAACCTGATATACCCTCTGGTAATTTAACAGTTTGCTATTGAAAATAGCTCATTTATAGTGGAATTACCTATTCAAAATGGTGATTTTCCACAGCAAAATGTTAGTTTACCAGAGGCTATGGGAAGATGATTTTTGATGTCCATTGGGAATATTCATCATCCATTTTAATATATTGGGAATATGAACTGGATTGGGTAGAAGTTTGTTAAGGTTGTTTTCTCCATGGCCAATTTTTATTGTTGTTCCTGTAGCAAAAATTATACCCTCTGGTAATTTAACATAGCTATTGAAAATGGCCATTTATAGTGAGTTTTCCCATCAAAAATGGTGATTTTCCATAGCTACGTTAAATTACCAGAGGGTAGAGGATTCAACAAGCGGTCATCCAAGGTTCATCCATGCAGGAACGCTGCAGTGAGGCCATGATTGGTCATCCCCATTAATTAAGCCCCACAAAAGCCACCAGGATGGAATTTCGATGTTTTCCCCAAATTGCTAGGTGAAAACCAACTGTTCGATCTGTTTGGAGGTTGTTATATAGCAAAAACATATGCATCAAAACACAAACACCAGAAATGTCAAAAAACTATGACATTCTATGGGGTGCTCACGATTGAAATTGAACTTATCCAGTATCCCACACCCATGAATTACCCCCTGCCATACGATATCCTATGAACTATATTGAAATATCACCAATTATATTGGTTGGATCAGTTTTTTTGTTGGGTAAATATGTTTTTTTTTGTTGATCAAATCCCCAATTTTTTTGCTGGCTTGAATCTATTTTTTTGATGGTTAAATCATCCCACCGTTTGGAGTTCCTGGCAAAATCATAGGTCAATCCCCGATGAATCCCCGCCTTTTTGGGACGCCAATTTTACAGTATCATCTGTTAGAAATTTCCCCAAATAAATGGAAAAATCATCTAATTTCCCCGAAAATTGGATAAAATTGGATGATTTCTAATTGGTATCCAAATCATTTAGCACATTTCTATCAAGGTTGCTAAATTGATGCCCCCAACTTTTTGGTTGAATCCTCCAGGTCCAAGGTATTCAGCATACCACCTGTTGTTGCAATCTTAACGGGGGGTTCCATAAATGGGAGATTCCCCAATAGCTGGATGGTTTTAAAAATGGACAATTTTATTAAAACGGATAATTTAGGGGTACCACTATTTCAGGATATATATATATACATATGTAACAATACATCACACTATACGTGCTCATAAATGGCTGAATAGATAGATTAGATTGCATAGACCGACACAGAAAAAGATGCAAGACATGCAATACAGCTTGTCGGCATTTCTTGGTTAGTCTATCTATTCACCACTGCTCACCAGTTGAAATAGGATTTGAAGAGCGGATCTTTCTATCGGATTTCCTCTAGATATCAGATATCTATTCCCCGCAGAAATTACCATAGAAATATCATATCACCATAGATAAGTGGTTGGTGGTTTCAACCCCTCTGAAAAATATGAGTTCGTCAGCTGGGATGATGAAATTCCCTATATATGGAAAGTCATAAAATTCCATGGTTCCAAACCACCAATCAAATATCTCATTAACCATTATTAACCACTATTAACCATCATTAACCATAGAAATATCATATTACCATAGATATCTGGTTGGTGGTTTTAACCATTATTAACCACTATTAAACACTATATAACCACCATGATCCATAACAGTTTCTTCCAGTCCAAGTCGAAGTCCTCGCCTTCAGCTCATCATCTAGGAGCCGACTCTGCGCCACGCGCTCCCGAAGGTGTTCCGAGTAGCCCGCCTCAAGGAAGCCATGGCAATGGGGAAAGCCATGGGGGATCGAAGCAACGAAAATGGTGAAGCCATAGTGGTTAATAGTGGTTAATAGTGGTTAATAGTGGTTGATAGTGGTTAATACTGGTTAATAGTGGTTAATAGTGGTTACCCTCTGGTAAATTAACATAGACCCTGGCAGTCATAGGACTTGGAAGATTCGTTTCCATGAAACATGGGTGATTTTCAGGGGTCCAACTGTTTATTTACCCTCTGGTAATGGTCAACTAACAGTTTGCAAATTTTTAGAAAATGGCCATTGAAATAATGGATTGACAGAGCTACAAGGTGATTTGTTCCATAGTTATGTACTGTAAACGTTTCCCAGAGGGTAAGCTAGAAGAATAGGAGATTGAATCAACACATGGTGGAACCATCAGAGACATAAAAACCAATTTTTACCCTCTGGTTATGACTAACAGTTCGCCATGGTTTTTCGATGGCCCTAATCGAAATAGATGGTGAACAACTGGCTTTACCGTTCTTAAAAATGGTGGATCTTTCCATGGCAAACTGTTAGTCATAACCAGATGGTAATTGCTGATGTAAAATGGAACACTAGTCAAACATGGTGACTTGATCGACCACAACCTGGGTTTTAACATGTTTCAGTGACTGTTTCAACCCGAAAGCAATATACTTAATAGTTTATGGGGTATGATTTTGTTTCCTGCGAAGGAGGAAATTCTGGAAAAAAATGTGATCTTACCAGTTTAAAAATAAGTTTTTCAATGCAGTTCTAAATCAACAAATATGATCGAACTGTAGAAACAATGGGGAGGTTACCTGGAAATTCCTGAAGGTGACTTTACCCCAAAGAAATGGTTGAGCAGCTTCGGTGAAACATCCTTTGTAGAGTTGGGATAGAACCATTCAAAGATCTTTGGTAAACAAGAAAGATTGGGGTTTATCAACAAAATACGAATGAAACGTTGCCTGATCTGAGAAGGTCTTAGACCATCGTTCATGGTGAGGTTGTTTTTAGGGTGTCACAATTTGTCTTGACATTACGAATGATGTTTTGCCACCCACAAATCTTTTCGAATGCGGTCTTGGCGTCTTACAGTGCAATTTTGTGAGATATCAATTTTTTTGAGTCAAACGCAAGTGCAGCGGTGTGTTTTTTTTCGGTGCAAAAAAATGATCCCTGCAGAACAAATCATATGTATATACATAATAATAATAATTGTGTATGTGTGTATATATATATTATGTATGTATGTAGAGAGAGAGAGAGATGCAAAAGCCACCATTAATTCAGACCACTCTCCTGAGAAATCTCACATTAGTTGTCCATCTTCTTTCGTTTTTCAAAAAGTTAAGATTTGGATAAACCATGATCAACCCACTTTTTTAGTGGTTAAACCACCATTTTTCATGGTTAAACCACCAATTCACCCATTTTTTTAGGACCACTTTCCCTCTGGAACGTTCCCTGCCTCCAGTTTCCCTGGCTTGCAGATCTGCGGGTGAAAGGACAGCTCCACGGCCGGCAGTATCGGAGCTGGGAGAACAAAAGCGGGCGATAAAGAAGGAGAGGGGCAGCCCTGACATAGTTTGGGATATGAGGATATGATACATATATACATATACACATATATATATATACATACATATATATTTATATATATACATATATATATATATATGATACATATATATATATACATATATATATACATATACATATATATATATACATATATATATATACATATATATACATATATATACATATATATATATATACGTATTTATATATACATATATATATATACATATATATATACACATATATGTACATATATACATACATATATATATATACAAAACTATATGGATATTACATGTGTATATATATATATGTATATTCATCATTATATATATATCATTAAATATATCATTATATATATATATATATCATTATATCATACATACATACATAC
>CAMXCT020001531.1:100260-117760 GCA_947184155.2 Cladocopium goreaui
TACATTAAGTACATTACATACATTACATACATTACATACATTAATACATTACATACATTACATACATTACATACATTACATACATTACATACATTACATACATTACATACATTACATACATTACATACATTACATATATATATATCATTATATCATTATATCATGTGTATATATCTCATTGTATCATATATATATATATCATTATATCATATATATCATGATATCATATGTATATATATATATATCAGTATATCATTTATGGTTTGCACAGTATTTTTTATATACAGTATGTATATTTGCGTATATGAATAGTATTCCATTTATATTTATCTTTATACACTGATATGTAAGTTGAATAGTATGGAGCTGGTATTCTATCGGCAAAAAGGTTCATAGTATAAGGTGGATTAAATTTGTGTCTACTGTATGTATATTTGGTATGTATACGTGTGTGTATGTACATATGTATATATATATATACATATACATTATATGTAATATGGTGGGGATTAATGGGTAAATGATGGTAAATGAGACTGGGGGAAAGTATGGTTTAAAACGCGTGTGGGTTTCAGGGCCTGGAAATCAATGATTTTAGATACGTTGACCGAAATAAATCGACCCAGGTTGATGAAAATAAGGGGACCAGCCCCAAACATCTGGGAATTTGCGCTGCTATTCAAATGGTACCTTCCAATCAAAGAGGGGGTTCATTATGTTGATCCGGGCCCAGTGATTGAGGGATCATCCAATTTCTACCCCTTGAAACACATTAGCCTCTGGCAAATTTTTCACATGGCTGTGGCAAATTGCCCAGTTATAGAACTGATTTCCTCGTCAAAAATCATGATGTTCTAATAGTTTCCATAGTTCTGTGAAATATTCGCGGAGGGGCATTGAATTCACACCATGTGAAACCAATTGAAGCCAGTTGAATTCCACATACTACTGATTTGCAGCTGCTGTTTCCGGCATCACGATTAAACCGTTGAAACATATTGAAGCCATGGATCACCAACTACTTTGGGATGAACCAGATCATCATTGTTAAGAAAAACCCAGTATATCTCAGTATATCCCCAACAAGAATCATGATGTTAGATGCTTCAAAGCCATTTTTCTAGGAAGTCAGTGTTATCTCTCAGTTTTGGACCGCTGGTGAAGCTTCCAGCCCCCCCCTGGGGGCCAAGGGCCTCGCTCCCCAGACAAGAGCCGCGCCGGAGGCTTCTCAGGTTGCTGCAGCTGCAGGCTGCCGCCGCGGATCAGCGCCGAAGTGAGGTCCTGGAGGCGGATGGGGTCCCAGGCATTAGGTTAGGATCTCGAATGAACACCGGGCCAGAGACTCTTACCGTAACAACCCCTTCAGTGCGGCCACACTGTTTAGAGAATTTGCTGCAACCCAAAAAAGATAGAAACGTGAGAAACTGTCCAGTAATTGATCGCTGTTTTGGTGGAAATTTACTTTTCTATCTTTTTGGAGGGTTTCTATGAGGTCTGTAATAAATACGTTTAAACCATGATAAACCATCAAATTTGTGTTTCTTGAAACCCCACGGATCATAACTGCTTGTGAGCATGAGTCCCCTATGCGCCTATATTGGTCATCCCATGTATACGTGGTGAAGTAACTACGCTTATTCACCACTGACCAAGTGTGATGATTCTCCAAGCATGACTCAGTGGAAATGGCAGAAGCCTCATATGCTTCTTGCCTCACCATCTCTATGTTCATGGTGACTGAATAATGAGTTCCATGTTTAGATAATGTATCTATATATATATATATGTATGGGTAAATGATGATAATTCACTGACCTGCTAAGGTTATTTTTGGAATAGTTTTTCTCTCTACTAGGCATTATTCCAGTAAGGTCGCGATGAGGTCGTTATCATTTAGACATATGAATATGTATATATATATATATATATATGTAACAATAATAATCATCATGATTTATTAGTAGTATCATTATTATGTATAAATTATTTTTTACCCTCCAGCAAATTAACATATGGAACACCCAGCCATCGTTTCCCTTGGAAATGATCTCTTGATCTATGTTGATAACGACCTGATGCATTGGAAGGTAGATCGTTAGATGATTAGAATCCCAATTTTGGGCTCAAGATCTGAGCTGGTTGGTGGTGCAATAACCATCTTGAAAAATATGAGTTCGTCAATGGGAAAGATGACATCCCATATATTATAGAAAATAAAACATGTTTGAAACCACCAACCAGTGAGTGTCACTCACCACCATCCAGGATTTTTTATGAATTCTGGGGTCTTCTTACTTTGGATAAACATGGATAAACATGGAGTTCATCCATAAATGACCCATGACAGCCATGACAGCCATGACAGCCATGGAGCTTCCCCTGGCCTGCGACCTCGACTTCTGCAACGTCGCAGCATCGTAGACATCCGGAAGCATGTCGGACGACAGTACGCAAAGGACGCGCCACCCAAACTGTGTGGGACATTTTATCTCTGAGACATCATCAAAACCGGAAAATTGTATTTGTCCGCAAATGGGATAGCCTCAAAATCCACTCGTATTCCAATGCTACAAATGTGTTATATATATATAATTTTCCCCTTGAATGGCCTGATCAACTCCTTTGTCTGAGGAAAATGCCAAAGCGACAAATTGGCAGTTGCCGTCCCCTATGGTATCACAGCGCACCAAACCCAACTCGCGCAGCCGCTCGTTGACTGCCTCTTGGTTCCTTTCAAGCAGTGTCTTGGCCTGTGGTTTCTCTTGCAAAGAAATGTCGGCTGCCAGCACCTTGGTCGGGTGTAAGGAGCAGGTACGACACCGTTGGGAGTTCTTCGCTGAAGCTATTCCAACCGCAAAGAAATAAAATGAAATAAAGAACTTTAAAGAACCCTTTCCGAAGCCAGCCCTACACTAAAATATTCTAATATAACACTAGCTGAACCGCCGCCCTATATAAACTTTAGATAAACCTTTAAAGCAAGCCCAAGTTTGACGATAGAACCGTGAAGCGTCAAAATTACAAGAAGATTGAAAACTGGCTGGCAACCTTCGCCTCCGAGCAGCTTTTGGAGCGCCTGGTGCCACAGCTGAATTGGAATGGGATGGAGGTCCTCCGTGAGGCGCAAGAGGTCCTTCATCAGCTGTCGAGGCTGCGCAGGTCCCTTCATTCGCCAGCGGCACAGTGGCCTCGTAATGCCCCCATGCGACAAAGGCTAGAACCAAATCCGCATCCAAAGAATCATCGGGTGCAGACTCCGGAGGCAAAAACAGTCGGTCATGCTCAGGGTCGGGGCAAATTACTTGGATAGGTCGCTGGAACAGGTGCGCAGCACACTCAAGAGTGCATTCGTCACCCCACGACCCGTCATGCGCCATATACTCAAGGTACGCATTGAAATCGCCAAATTTTGTGTCGAATTTGTCAGCAAACATGTTATGTTTCTCTCTCAACTGTTCCACGATCTGTGTTCGAAGAGAGTGGTGATCAACTCCTTTGTCTGAGGAAAATGCCAAAGCGACAAATTGGCAGTTGCCGTCCCCTATGGTATCACAGCGCACCAAACCCAACTCGCGCAGCCGCTCGTTGACTGCCTCTTGGTTCCTTTCAAGCAGTGTCTTGGCCTGTGGTTTCTCTTGCAAAGAAATGTCGGCTGCCAGCACCTCGGTCTTCGGGTGTAGAATAGTTTTTTATTTTTTTTGCCTCAGGTTTTGTGTATGGATTTTTGTTTTCTTTCCCGGTACCATTTGCCTTGTATTTGCAACAGTTTGGAACTAGAACCTGTCATTTTGCATGATATTTGCTACATTTTGGCATGGTCACTTTGCATTTTGCATGGTATTTGCTACATTTGGCAATGTTTGCCATCCATTTTGCATAGTATTTATCATATTTTGGCATTTCAACCTCTCATTTGCATGGTATTTGCTACATTTTGGTGCTTCAAACGTTCATGTGGGTCTCTTGAGGGTTCTTTTGGCTTTCATTTGGGGTTTCATTTAATGTTTCATTTATATAGGGTTTCATTTAGGGTTTTATTTGGGGCTTCATGCGGTGTTTCATTTAGGGTTTCATTTATGGTTTCTTTAGGGTTTCATTTCGGATTTATTTAGGGTTTCGTTTAGGGTTTCATTTAGTGTTTATTTAGGGTTTCAGTTTGGGTTTCATGTAGGGTCTCATTTACGGTTTCTTTAGGGTTTCATTTAGAGTTTCTTTAGGGCTTCTCTAGGGTTTCTTGAGGGTTTCATTTAAATCTTCTTTAGGGTTGCATTCCAGGGTTTCTTATCAGGATTTCTCTTTGCGACTTCTAAACGTTCAAGTGGTTCCTAAAGGGTTCCTTTAGGGTTTCATTTAAGGTGTCATTTAGGGTTTCTGTAGGGTTTCGTTTAGGGCTTCATTTAGGGTTTCTTTAGGGTTTCAGTTTGGGTTTCATTTAGGGTCTCACTTAAGGTTTCTTTAGGTTTTCAATTTAGGGTTTCATTTAAGGTTTCTTTAGGTTTTCAATTTGGGGTTTCATTCAGCAGTTCATTTAAGTTTTCTTTAGGGCGTCATTCCATGGTTTCTTATCAAGATTTCTTTTCACGATGTTTAAACGTTCAAGTGGGTTCCTTTAGGATTCCTTTAGGGTTTCATTTAGGGTGTTATTTAGGGTTCCTTTAGGGTTTCATTAGGGTTTCATTTAGGGTTTCTTTAGGGTTTCATTTAGGGCTTCATTTAGGGTTTCTTTAGGGTTTCATTTAGGGTTTCAGCTAAGGCGTCAGATGGTGTCAGTTAAGGCTTTGGGATGTCATTTAGGGTGTCATTTAAAGTTTCTTTAGGGTTTCATTTATGGTTTCTTTAGGATTAGTTTATGGTTTCTTTAGGGTTCATTTATGGTTTCTTTAGGGTTCATCCAGGGCTTCATGTAGGGTTTTTTTAAATCAAGATTTCTTTAGGGTTTCTTTGGGTTCACCTAGGGTCTCTCTAAGGTTTCATTTAGTAAACAAACAGAACAGAATAAAGCAAACGAAAATGAAAAACAAAGAGACAGTAAAGACAGGAAGCGAAGAAGCAAAGGAGCAGGAAGCGGAGCAGCAAAAACACATGACTGAAGAAAAGAAAAAGTAGAATAGTAGAAGTAGAAAGGCACAGAAGTACAAAAGCAGAGAAGCAGGGAAAACAGAGAAGCAGAAAAGCAAAGAAGCAGGAAAAGCAAAAAGCAGAGAAGCAGGAAAAGCAGAGAAGCAGAAAAGCAGAGAAGCAGAAAAGCAGAAAATCAGAGAAACAGAAAAGCATAGAACCAGGAACCGGAAAAAAAAAAAACCTGCCGCGAAGAAAAAATAGCCCTCCTTGGTCTTCTCCTGGGCACTTACACCCAACTGATTCGACTCATTTGCACCACCCATTCACTTACACCGCAGGCACTCACTTACAACCAACAAATTCGAATCACTTACTCCAGCACTCCTTTTCTAGAGGATGCGACAATTTATGTTCAGTGTCACCGCTAGGATTTCTTCGCTGTCTGGATAGCTATTCCAACCGCAAAGAAATAAAATGAAATAAGGAACTTTAAAGAACCCTTTCTGAAGCGAGCCCTACACTAAAATATTCTAATATAACACTAGCTGAACCGCCGCCCTATATAAACTTTAGATAAACCTTTAAAGCAAGCCCAAGTTTCACGATAGAACCGCGAAGCGTCAAAATTTGCAGAAGATTGAAAACTGGCTGGCAACCTTCGCCTCCGACACTTCAAACCAATGCCCTCTCATATGGTTTGAAGTGTGGCGTCCAAGGCCGCAAGTGTGCCCATGCTTTCTGTCAACTCCGAGGCACAAAATTGGCACTCCATCCTCTTCAGCTGCAGAGCCAAGCAGCGGAAACAATGGCACTGAAATGCCGTTCCATGTGGCGACGGCTGATTGCCAAGTATCCTTCGCACCTCTTTCCATTCCATAGCCCTGGGCCAGCCACTCACACGTATCCTGCAACATTTTCTGGGCCTCTGGGCTCACTCGTATTCCAATGCTACAAATGTGTTATATATATATAATTTTCCCCTTGAATGGCCATAAATTACACCAGTTCTGGACAAATGAAACACCCAGTTGGTTCAGTCTGGGACGCCCCGTGAGAGTTGTGGAGGCATAAACTTGACCATTTCTGTTGATTTGGGAGTTGCTACAAAAACTCAGAATGTCAATGAACTTTATAGGACTTGTAGATGTCATCTTCCAATTAAATCATTTGATGTAGAAACTTTTGCAGAAAGGAGCAGCTACAAGAACTCCTCAAACAAATACAAAAACACGTCCTATGATTTCCAAACAAATCTCTCACAAGGGGGCTCAAGTCGCCCTACTCCGCGCCAGATTTCAGCGCGGCTTGGGCAAAAATGAGACTTCGCGAGACTCGCGAAATTTCATGACCTGTCTGTGGGGATGCTGCCTTTCAACGGGATCAAGACTCCAGCCTCTTTCAAGACACCGGGAGGCAGGGAAAAAAAAACGCATCAAACAGTTGCATGATTGTATAATATGTTCCACAGTCATCCATAGTATCCATAGTCAAGTTACATGGGATGGGGCCCCTGGTCATCCCACCACTACTGTACTGATTCCTGATAAGTGTATTGACGGCTGTTAACGGGATCCCCAATGTGGATCTTTTTCTGTCCGCCCTGCCCCCCTGCACTCAACGCACTCAACCTGAAAGAACCGGAATATTGAATAGCATCTTGTGGAAAGGTCAGGAGATTTGGCCCCGTTTTCTGCGTTTTTTGCGAGATTTCATGGATTTCATGGATATTTCATGGATTCTCGTGGATTATCATAAAAGAACGCCATAACTTTTGGGCATTCCAACCATTTTCGAACCCACCAGTAGCATCCCAGGGCCGGCTTTGGTGATCTCTACCCGGCTGCCGGGTCAGATTCTCGTAACAAGCGTCTACGTGATGGGATAGAATCAAAGTGGATGGTGAATTCTAAGAAGACCCCAATGATTGGTTATGATTGGTATAACATACCCATGATCAGTGATCATTTAACTACCAGTGATAGGATATTTACCAAATTTTACCAGTCATTGGAATGATGTTGATTTGTTGCCTCCACCGGCCCTTAATTTTCAGGGCAGCCTTCGATACCCAACAATGTTAAGGAGGACTTCCAAGGTGGTGCCCCCGTTATGCTACTCCAATTGAGGTTGGTTACACCCATATGATATCCATTGATATCCCACATTCTCTGGCTGGTGGTGCAATAACCATCTTGAAAAATATGAAAGTCAGTTGGGAAGGATGACATCCCATATATGAAATGGAAAATAAAATTCATGTTTGAAACCACCAAACATTAGTTCTGGTTGATTTTATACCCCCAATGATCCCTCCTGAAGGATTGCTTCCGATGAAGTTCAGTCAGATCCAAGTCGGAGCCAGATGTGTTGGTTATTCCAGTTCTTCCCCCAGAGAAAAAAAAAAAAAACCTTTTTAAATATCCCATTCTTCCAGCATGTCTGTTGCGAAAACATCCAATGTTTGTGGCTTCCCACTATTTGCAGATTCTATCACCATTACATCACCAGTATATAAGTAACATTTTAAGTAACTATGTAACTATGTTCATTCATTTCAGATGATTTTCCATGACAGATGGTTTTCCCAGCGACAAACCTCCATATGGTTCAGGCATTTTCAATGTTTCCCGCCCTTTTTTCCATTGATGTCACTTCTCATATCAAGTTGGTCAGTTGCTTTAGTTCACGTTCATGGATGATTAGAGAGATCATGATGATTGGTTCACCATAACATATCAAGTTGTATCAAGTTGCTCAGTTGCATACATCAAAAATGCTATCATAGTTAGTTCACCATCAAATCACCATCAAAAATATATATCACCATCAAATCACCATCAAAATCACCATGAAAATCACCATCAAAATCACCATGAAAATCACCATCAAAATCACCAAGAAAATCACCATCAAATCACCATTCTATCGCTATGTTCGATGACTTTCCGGTTGTCCAGTCGTCGACCTCTACAGCGGTGATCTCATCGCCCTTCTCCAGTAGCGAAACCTGCGGCCATTCCAGTGACGTAATGTGTACCATCTTATTAAATGATATCACTCAATGGATCTAAATGGTATACAGAAATAATTATGTATATATAATTATGTTTATATATATATATGATTACATATATATAATTATGTATATATAAGTATGTATATATAATTATGTATATATATAATTATTTATGTATATATAATTATGTAATATTATGCATATATATATATTCAATTATGTAGGTATGAATTTATGTATACATATTCGTATGATTATGGCTTGCTTTGATATTATGGATGGTGTTGCTCTCCAACCTAAAAATTCTCAGATCAAACCAATCCCTTGCAGTACAGAAACCGAAATAGCATGATGTTGGCCCTCAAATAACGTTGCGATTGGATCCGGAAGCCAACAAGAAAAGAAAAGTTGGGGGTGAAGTTCACAAAAAGGACATTTTCTCACCAACTTGTGTCTGATAAGTGCGGGTGAAAATAGCAGAAATCTGGGGTCTAAAGCAACAAAGAAAGACAAAAAAGTCGTGCCTACTTCTTGAGAGCCTTGTGAGTTTTACTTACTAAACCGATTTGTCGGGGTTCACTGTCATGGGGGTACCCTACTAATATGTGGTTATACGAATTAATCGGAAGATCAGTATATTATTAATAGCAACAATACCATCCGATTAATAATAAATCCCATACGAATCTTGGAATATAACTATGACCCACTAATCTAACTGGGGTACACCCTATACAGAACTGGGATGAACTGGGGTTGTCAAAAAAAAACGAGCCCTTTCAAATAGTGTTTCCTCTTGTCAAATTCCCAAGCGTTGGCTTCACACCTATTTTCTTTGTGGGATGTTAGCTTACAACCACCAGAGTATAGATTTACAAATGTCTTCTCTTGATTAAAAAAAAAATCATATCTGCGTTGGAATGATGCCATGGCATGCGCAAGGCATACAGTGTTACAGTGTCTTTGCTGGGACCGATATGGAGATTTCCAGAGGCTGGAGGGATCATGGAAGACTCAACGAAAATGGCCACGGATGGTGATGGTTATTATACTCTCCCCAAATGGCTTACCCTCTGGTAAACTAACAAAAAACGATGGAAAATCACCATGTTTAATAGGTAAACCATCTATTTCTATGGGCCATTTTCAATAGCTATGTTAGTTTACCTGAGGGTATTTCATATGCTTTATTCACCCATTACATCCACTTACATCCACTTACTAACTGGGAAGCACATCCAAGCTATTGGCCTTGGGGTTTGTGGGGATTTCATCAGAAACGATGATAAACAATGGGTGAATCGGTCAATGTTGAACTGGTGGTTTGGGTGATTTGGACAGTGTATGAACTTTTTGGCAGCCCAAAAAAACAATCCCAAAGTTGGACACCAGGAAATGATGTTTCAGAAACATCATCAAATGTTCAGATCCTCGAAAGACAACTTTCGGCATCTTTTTGGGGACGTTTTTTTTATGTTGGCAAAAAGCAATGTCATAAACCACTCATATCCATTGATGCTTCACCCATTGATGGTCAAATTCGGGACAGTTTACTATTGCCTTCCTAGCATATATATACTTAGCATCAATCACATCCCCCCAATCTTCAACACCCCCTAAATGGTACCAAATAAGTATCAATCCCCTGCTAAACCATGGTGGCCTTGTCGCTACTCAACGTCGGCCGTCGGCGCACGATCACCTGGTGATGCCCGCCGCGAATCCGGGGTCAAGTTGATCGTAACCCCCCTAAAAAGTTGCAGAAAATGTGGTGCATCGCATAAAATAGATCTATTAACAATAAATATAATTGATCTATTAGATATACCAATGTTATAAACTTGATCTATAGTACCAATTTATCATTGATCATAGTGGTATGCCAGATAAATAATGATAGGACTTATACATACTTATACCACTTATTACTCAAAAGAATGGTATAGCCAAGCAGCTCCGGAGAGCTCCGCAATGAAGCCTGGCCGATGCCGGGTTGGCTGAGTTTAAAATAGGATTCAAAGCCATGGGAAAGGGGGGGCTAAACCATGGTTAAACCAAGATTAAAGCCATTCAAGTGAATGATTTGCAGCTTGAAATGATTGAATGGTGAGCGTTGAAACGGTGGCTGTCGACCCGTTGAAATAAGGATCTCTTTAGATATTTGACACATAGAAAATCATGGGAATAAGTAATAAGGGTGCTGACCGTCGAGAGTATTCAAAAGTGAGATTTGAAGCATTGAAAAAAAGGGATTTGAACCTGCTGCGGTCAATCCGAAAAGCATGATGATATACCATCTTGTTATTTAACATAGCCATGGAAAATCCCTTATAAATGGAGGTTTTAATGGGAAAATCATCTATAAATGGGCCATTTTCCATGGCTATGTTAAATAATCAGAGGGTATCACATGATAGGGACTCCTGAATAGAGAGACTATAACATGATCATTAGATTCGCCATCGTGATGGTTCCATCAACAAAAATCAAACCAACAACTTGATCCAGGGCTCTTGAGAGTAAGGTACTTGGACAGCAGGGTAGCAATCCATGAAGAATCCAGTTACGGGGTAAAATGAGAATATAAAATGATAGGGCATGCAAATGTATACGGCGATCCGTCATAATTATATGCATTATATATTATATAGAATACATAAAATATATGATGTACAATCCATATAATATATATATATAATGTGCAATGTAAAATTATATATATAATATGTATAATATATAATATTATATATATATATTTATTTGTTAATATAAAATATATGATATATATATAATATGTATAATATACAATATATATAATATATATAATATATTTTTAATATAAAATATATGATATATATATATAATATGTATAATATATATATATAATATGTATAATATATATATGTAATATGTATAATATATAGTATATAATATAATATATAACAAATAATGTATAGTGTATAATAATATATATGTAATTACATATATTACTGATGTTGACATTACTTATACAGTAACTTGTAATACTAGCCAAAAACATCACCAGTCAGCTATTAATCCCCCATGGAAAGTAAGGGCACAAATAAACGAAAAGCTCTTGATCTGTGCTCCTGGACAAAACTCTTGGTGCACAACCAAAACTGTGTGGATGTCTTATACCATATATCTGGTATATGGTTAGTCCCAATTAATATGGGCTTTTTTGTATAAGACCAAAAAACACCAAGGATTCCCAGGCGAAGGGGATCAACCATGCCAGGCCCTCGCTCCCCACCCACCATGGCGAAAGCGGGAAATGGCAAAAGCTTTGAACGTTTCTGGAGAAAAATCTGGAAAATGGCGGGTTTATGGTGGAAAATGCTGGGAATTCCTGAAATTTATACAGAAGATCTGAAAAAGTCCTGAACTCGGAAAGAGGTCCAGTTGGCTATGTCACTCAAGAGCTTTTTGTTGCTAGGCATGATGATGCCAACAAATTGTCAGGTCACCGATGTCACAAGCCGGGCTGATGTCTGACAAAATCGCCCAAAAAACTCTGCGAGTTGGACATGTTGAAAAAGTGGGATATGGAAGGGGTCTTATTAGCTAGCTGCTATAGCTTCTGAGTTGCGATGGATGACATGAATTTCACCAATTGGATTGAGATCTTTCCATACTTGACCATGACTTGGTGGCTTTGGTGTCCACACCTTAGCGTTGGAAAAAATGAAAATTCTTCCTGTACGTGGCTGAAGTCAGGAGGCGAGTTGAGATGCGTGGAAGTTCCGGCCTGCAACGATTTTTTTTTCCAGCCATTGAGTTCGATGTGTTTTTTCCCATTGATCCCATTGCAACCTCCATTGATAGGAGAATTTACATAGATGTTCATGATTTGCTGTATTTTTCCCACATTTTCCCACATTTTCCCATCATGTTACATATGTTACATAGATTTTCCTCATGTTCCCATCATTTTCCCATCAAAAACCCTCAGCTTCCCATCATGGCCATGGCGTGCTGCAGCTCCATTGAGTTTTTCCAGGGATCACCAAGTTGAGATGTCAAAAAAACCATGGTGAAACCACCCACTTCTGTGATCGCAAGTGTGTATAGCTATGTAAATACATAATATTATGTATAAGTATATACTTGTATATATACTTGCATATATATATATATATATAATTATATATATATGGCGTTCCTGCAGGTGTTCAATCATGTTTTTCCATATGTTTCCCATCATCTAATGCTGGGCATGGCTCTCTGTACCTTTCCACTCCTTCTGAGGTGACTTTCCATTGCCACGTCTTACCAGGGGAGTGTGTCAAGACCTTGTACCCCTTTTGTTCACATCAAAATAGCTGGGATTTATGGATGTGAATAACCCCCTAAAAATGGTATTTTCATAGGTATTGATCCATAGCCACATACAGACCTGTAATACCACAAGATGACTCGACAGGAAGGTGAATTGCCAATGACTATGGGGGAAAGTCAAGATCGCCGATCGCGAATCGGGGAGTGGTCAACGACCCTGCTTCATACTCTGCTTGGTGGCCATATTCGTGTGGCAAACGGAGGATTCTGGAGATCCATTGAAAACCAAATCTGCCATTGAGTAACTGAGTAACACAAACATGAAATCATTGGAAAACAGTGGAAAACTCTCTGGTAATTTAACATAGCTATTGAAAATGGCCATAGAATTAGTGGATTTTCCCATGAAAAATGGGGATTTTCCATGGCTATTTTGACATAGCCAGAGGGTACTCTCTGAGGGAATTGGGAAACCACCCTGTTTGTCATTGATCCAGACCTCTGGAGACACTGTCGCGCTGTTCGTTGTGGATCATCCTGCTTTGTTGACATGGCTTGATGGTCTCCATGTCGAAACTCCGTGTGTTTGACGAAGTCCCCAGTGGAAACATATATATATATATAATATATATATATATATATGTATAATATATATATATATATGTATACTCTCGGCAGGTTTCTATCACCCTTGTTTTGACAGCCATTTTTCATGTGGCACGGCCCCAGTTCGGACCCCTCAACATTGGAGGGGCAATTCTTTGGGGCCAACGGATCCCTGGCGATTTTTGCCAGAGGCTAACGGGAATTCACTGCAGGCAACTCTGAGATCTACGGTGAAAGTGAGCAACGTCTTCGATGAACATCTTTGGGGTACTTCTATTCACATCTTTGGATATCTTTTGGAGTACTTGCTGCTATGTGGGTCCTAAAGTCCTAAATCACCTGGGACTGTTTTTCGCGCCACCATCTTAGCACAAAAAATCCGTGTCATGAAGAGATCAGGTCGGGTTTATACAGTGATGACTTCTCCATGCCGTCACCATCCAAAGCTCAAAACAAAACACTAGGAATTGGAAGAGAAGCTACAAATCCATTTACAAATCCATTTACAAATCCATTTACAAATCCATTCAAAGCACTTTTCGAAACAACTTCCTGAAGGTAATGAACAACCGATACATTCAATGGATTGCTGGGAAACTCGACAGTGATGTTCTCCCAGTGCACGGCACAGATCGAAATGGTGTTGGATAGTAAATCGCTAGGTTTTAAATCTGTTCCTGTTCATGTTCCCTCAAGATATCTTTTAAGATACATGAAGCCTTTATTTCTTACCTGAAGATACCTTAGTTCTCTTAGGAAGATACATGGGATATCCCCTGTTCCATCCAGAAATTGCTGCGACTTCGCTTCAGGTCAGGAACCCAAAGATCCCTTTGCTCGGCGCGGTGTCCTGTGGCAAAGGTGAGCTGGTGCAGATCCTGCAAAACCTCTGGATGATATATGATGATATATCATTTTACATGGATCACATTTAAATATATATATATATGGACTATACTATATATATGGAACATATATGGAAATATATGATATATGGTGCATATGGTATATATATATATACATAGAAAATAAAATATGTGGAAAACTATATGTAGATCATCCAGAAGTTTGAGCTCTTGGTGGATCATCATTTCCAGTGACGTAGCAGTAACGTCGGTATAATCAATCCCGGATGAATAAACCGTGGCTTATTAATTAGGGGGTACTCCTCCAATAGTCATAATTAATATGATACTTAAATGGTATCCTCCCAATTAAACAATCAAGGGGTTTATTAATCCAGGGTTGACATTATAATATATATATACACACATACATCCAATATAACATTATATATATATAATGTATATATATATGTATATATATATGTATATCACATACCTATATTATTTCATGACCAACAAAAATATGGACCATGAATATCTTTTTGGTCAGGTTTTCCCATGGAACTCCAAGAATCTAGGAGCAGAATCATCTTGCGAGATCATAAACATCGTCGTACTTTCCTGTACCCTCTTGTAAACTAAAATAGCTATGGAAATCACCATCTTTAATAGGTAAATCAACTATAAATGAGCCATGTTCAATAGCAAACTGTTAAATTACCAGAGGGTAATTCTAACATGCAACTGGTGAAATTGATCCCGAAAAATGTTCGAGGACTTACAAAAACAGTCTTGAAATGCCTGAAAATGGACAGCTATTTCTGGTCCCAAGAACTCGGTTTCGACCCCACTAACCAGCGCCGCGGACACCTGGGTAAACATCATTGCCAGATCAGATTTAGTACCGAAGGATACCGAAGGTTTCACGGTGAAAGCTCCCTAGAAACTTGGAAGCCCACCCCCCAACATCCGGAAAAACAAAATGGCCATCAAAATGGCAATTTTCCATTGGCGTAGACCCTCCGTTTCTGGACCCCAAGTTGTTCATCTGGGGCCCCCCAACCGTCTCGCCACCGAAAACACCCAGGGACGGCAGTTGCGGCCTGCTGCTGAAGCCCTACCAAACTCTGAAGTTCCCTTACCCCATGCATTACCTACCCTCGGGTGATTTAACATAGCTATTGAAAATCGCAGATTTATAGTTGATTTATATACCTATTTAAAAAAAA
Source organism: Cladocopium goreaui (assembly GCA_947184155.2). Taxonomy (NCBI): domain Eukaryota; class Dinophyceae; order Suessiales; family Symbiodiniaceae; genus Cladocopium; species Cladocopium goreaui. The sequence continues at coordinate 115,317 of CAMXCT020001531.1, forward strand.
TGTGATTTACCACAGTTATGTTAGTTTACCCTCCCTACCAGAGGGTAAGTTGATTTGTTGCTGCCACCCCACACCTCATGTTTTCGGCGAATGTTTTTTGTTGGCTACACTCCAGTAATGTTCAATACAGCTATGGAAAATAGCCCATTTAGTTCGATGATTTACCTGTCAAAAAAAAAAAACTTGAATTACCAGAGGGTATAACCACTAACCTACTAACATCCATGAATATTCAATGTGTATCATCCCTATCCACCATCCCATCTGAATGGAACAAACCCATTCTATTGGATCATTATCCATCCCATATCATCCATATCCATCTCCACATCATCCATCACTATTTATCCATAATCCATTATTTCTATGGCTCTTCAAATTTTTATGGTCCCCAAAAAATGGTCCCATTCGTATCCACCGAATCATCTCTGGTTAAAATAGCCCATTTCTGGGCACCCCTGACGATGGCAAGAGGCTTGGCGCAGCATCTTCGTCCTGATTTGGTCGGAACAAGGCAGGGGTCAAATTTGGAAAATCAGGGACCCCCTGGTGATGGTTCATCTAGGTGAATCTTGGCTACAATCTTGGCCAATATGAATCTTGGTTAATATCAAACTTGGTTAATATTGGTTGATAAATGGCATCATATAACTTATAACGTCATAAAACAGGGACTTCATAACAAGAATGGGGGTTATTACTCATTGCAGGGATTAGCAATACCCCTGATGTGATTTTGAAATGGCGTCGTGGGGGGGCGCCAAAATCATCCCACTTATTGGCAATAATGGAAGGTGAAAAGGGATAATTACTCCAATTTCGAGAAACACCGAAATTTGCAAATGGCAAATATTGATCCTCTAAATTTAAATACCCTCTGGTAAACTAACATAAGTATGGGTTTTTTTTCAGAAACACCGAAATATTGAATTAGCCCATCACACTGATTGGTCATTTTATTGGAAAAAATGTTGGATGGTTCGATCCTATGACCAAATGTGCCATAATCATCAGGTCGTCCATAGTCGATTTGTGCCCATTCTTTGAGCCAAAATCGTCGCCAATTTTTGAGCATCCAAGAAACTTGGGTGTGTCTTGTAGGGTGCGCAAGTACCATGGTATGGCTCAAAATGACCAAAGGATTGGGAAATTCGTTGATCAACTGATAAAGGATGTTGGGGCACCTGTTTTCAGGCATCAAATACACTCTCCAGTCCACCAAGTGACATCAGTAGGCGAAACATACCAAAGAGTACCCAGAAAATGCCGTGTACTCCCCAGCCCGAAAGGATCATAAAGTTTGACCTGTACCCCTGTGTTTTGAACATCATCATGTTTGCTGGTTGCTGAGTTATAACCTTTCACCAAGCTGAAATAAAGTGATCGTAGGGTGGTTCCCTTACTAATCGATCTAACCGTCACCCTTAATTTAATGTAACGTGACCCAAAGATGAAGTCGTTAGGAATCATCTAGAATCCATGGTTAAATCTACATGTCCTCCCCATGTTTCCCAGCATATTCCAACATACTGTCCAAACCTGAAGTAAGCTAATTCCGCTATAATTTGCCTCAATTTTAGAATAGGACTGACCAATAATGCGGTTTCACCAATATGTGAGTTTCAACAAATAAATTCATATTGTAAATTGTAAATTCTTCCCATGAAACTCCCCATACCCTTTGGTGAACTAACATAGCTTTGATTTGAACACATCCTCTATATCTATAAATGGACCATTTTCGCTATGTTAGACTGAAGGGTAGCTTCTCCAACTCCCACGACCATCGGTTTTGTAAGACCTCATCAAAGTCGCCAAAGGCCTGACGTCTGAGGATGAGGGGATTCTCCACCGCATGGGAATAGACATATATATAGTATAAACATATGATATCTAATATCCCCATAATGGGACTTAATATATCTAATATAATATGATATATCTAATAATAATAACAATAATTATATATAAAGAATATAATTATATATATATAATCCAATTATCTATATAATTATATATACATATATCCCTAATATAATATGTATTATATATATATATAGGTGCACAAGCGACCATGTGATGTTTGTACTCTCTGGCCAGATGCAACACCTGGCATCTGACATGTCCTGGAAAGCCAGGGTTGATTTTTGGGGAAGTGGATAGTACCGTAATGTGGATAATATCCCATTTATGATAAAATATATATATATATATTATATATATATATATCTAATTGGTGGTTTCAACCCCTCTGAAAAATATTAGTCGGTTGGGATGATTATTCCCAATATATGGAAAAATAAAAAATGTTCCAAACCACCAACCAGATATATATGGATAAGAATTATATGGGATAATGGGATGATAATGATCGAAGGAAGTTTAGAAGTCAAACTTCCGACAATATGGACAGATGAAAAGCAGAGTAGGGCAGAGGCAGAGAG
>CAMXCT020001531.1:120260-146760 GCA_947184155.2 Cladocopium goreaui
TTGTATCCCCATGAAATCCAGTCTGAAATTGCCAGATCCAAATCCCCATTTTTATCCCAGCAAATCCCATGAAATCCCCATGAAATCCCATGAAATCCCAATTGTTGATGATAAGAAATCCCGCTTCTCCCCGGAACATCCGTCAACAAACCCCAAGAAGAGCAGCCTGTTCAGCGCTGCTGGGTTTGTTGGATCCATCGAAGAAGCAGCTCAGGTCTAAGCCTGGTTTTATGCTGGAGCATTTGGAGTGGTTTTAAGGGCATTTATAGCTGGAAATGGAGGTTTATAGCTGGGAAAACCATAGGAAAACCATAGGAAAACCATAGGAAAATGGAGGTGATACCATCTGGTTATGACTAACAGTTTGCGAACTGGAAAGATCCACCATGCTATTAAGAACGGTAAACCGTCTATTTCTATGGGCCATTTACCATGGCTATGTTAAATAACCAGATGAAATTATATATATATATACGTATATAGGGAATATAGGGAATTGTTCAAGAAATCCGAAATATCCATGTTCTTGATTTTTCCCACTATCGATATTCATGGTTAAAGGATGTTTACCATTATCCAACAAACATTGGGGTTTGTTTAACCAATATGCGATACAACTGGTGCTAAAAGTGGATATACATTATTACATTATACATATGTATATATATATATAATGCTAGGGCCAGATATATATAATTGGATATAAGGATATAATTGATGTCTATATCATGGGTTGGTTTGCTGGTTTGTTTCGGGAATTGAAACTGAAGATTGTGCCTATTGCCCACAGAGTGAAGGACTTAAGGAAGAACGTCTTGTCGATTTAGAACTAAGATTAACAGCAGCAAAGTAAGCTAACGCAAACATAAATGGTAGTAGACTTTGAGGAGGTTCCCTAGCCCAAAGCAGATATAGCACACCATGGATTCCTAAGTGGGTACAACTCAGAATCTTTCGGCCCGGCAAGCGGAAGACTTATGGAAGGGACAGCCCAATGGGTGCTGTAGCACCCTTAAGGCAACAGCAGGAGCAGCCGACAGCAGCCAGGTGCGGATATCTTGGGTATCTTCGAAAGAAAATACTCGAGACGATACAACCAAGCATATGAAAATCAATCCTTTTATGTGAATATTGTGGGATGTAGCTTTTAACGGGATATATAAGCAACAATATAATTAATTGGAATAAGCCACGGGAATATGTCCAATGTAATCCTTTCTATATTCCTATATATTGATAGTTGGCTTAAGGGAATATGCAACATGGGGATTTTAAGAGTTCCCAGCTATCCATATGTTTGAATATTCCAACGATCAATATTGATGGTTAAGGTTAAGGGAATTTCTCCATCATTGATCAACAAACTCAAGGATTCAGGAGTGTTAATCAATATGTAATAATATAACTGGTGATAAATTGGACATATATAATTACTAGGGCGAGATATGATAGGATAATATAGGATACAATGATAATTGATGTCTATAAATGTCTATGTATCGGGTTGGTTTGTAGGGGAAAGCCAAAAAGAAACCCATGGGTTTTACCATCTACATGCCGGGTATACCAATGGAAAAAAATGTGACAAGCTTCAATGGGGCATGGCTTACCATAAAATTTACCAGCAATTTCTGGTCCTGCTATTGAGTTTCTTGAAATAGGGCTACCCCATAAAATCGTCAATATTAATAGGATTTTCCATTATAAACATATTATATAAACCAACCATTTTTCCAGTATAAACCAACCATTTGGGGTACCCCCATCTATGGAAACCTATTTGGGGATGGTTTACAGTAGCTTGACCACCGATTTTTGGCTCAAAGTCGTCCCAGCGCCCAAAACAATGCCATTTTTACCACCCATGACTGGGAATGGGATTTCCATATCACCTATATATTTATGGATATTTATGGTGATGACTGGGGGATGGTAAACATGACATTGTTTTACCCTCTGGTAAACTAACATAACTATGGAAAATCACCATTTTCAATGGGTAAATCCACTATAAATCACCATTTTCAATAGCTATGTTAAATTACCAGAGGGTACATTACAATGTCTATAAATCTATGGTTGTATCCTCGATGGATTCCCAACTGGGATATCCCTTTGTGGCAGCTCGGGTTTCCTGACCTTCCGACGCCCAACGGTCCTGGTTTTTGTCACGAAGGGAATGGCGATTTTGGGGGAACCAAGTGGAAGGGGGTTGATGTAGAGGTGAAACAGATACTTACACACGTCTCTATATATAATTATTAGTATATATATATATACCGATCTGCCAATGAATCCATCTATCCATCTATCCATCTATCCATCTGTCCATCTGTCCATCTGTCCATCTGTCCATCTGTCCATCTATCCATCTATCCATCTATCCATCTATCTCTAAGTTGTGGGATATTTCCAACTATTGTAGATTGCACTGATTGTTATCAAATCAGTGTAGAAATGTCGAAAATAACTGACTAATGGTCGACCAGGGGCCAGCTACTTGGATGTCCATGGCATCCCATGTGTTGCTTCTTAATCCCCAGGTTTTGTTCGCAAAATCCTGATATTTCATAAGACCAGAAAATTCGCTGGCTAGATCACCTTGAGTGACCATTTTTTTTGTGAGACTATTTCTTGGAAAAATGCTCCAATGACCCATGTGTTCGGCCGAAATGACCAGTTTTGGCTGAGTTTCAATACGTGTTCCCGGATCATTAAGCAGCATTAAATGGAGGCCTAAAATAGGGCTACCCCTATTTTAATCATCCATTTCTAGATCGGATTTTCCATGAAATCAACCATCCAGCTATTAGGTACCCCTCGGAGTATTGAACCCAAGTTTTCTCAACGGGATCATCCAACCATCGCCCAGTTCTCCTGGAGCATGTCGCACCAGGCACGTCGGAGGTTCACCAAGTCCACAAGCATCTGTTTCACCTGGGACGCAGGGATGGCTAGTCCAAAGTGGAGGGCTTCAATGGTCATTTGATCAAAATGGCGGTTGGGATGAATATTATCAGTGCAACTTGGATTTTGTTTGCTCCAAAATACAGCATAACACTGGAAAAGCCAATAGGATATCCCTGGAATGTGACATCATTCCATCAAAAATTCTGGCTGTTTAAGAATGGGATTCCCTGTTCATGGATGATGATAATCCCCAATGTATGTTATATACATTATATATATATATACACATATCATATATATATATATACATACACAATATATATATATATACATATACAGTGTATATAGAGAGAGAGAGGTATTATAAACCTATATAATCATCAACCAGCAGGGGTTTTGAACATATTCAATGGGATGATCGGTCGCGGGTCGTGGAATTCTCAACATTGGTTCTACAGTCTATCGAACCATCCATCGATAAAGGGGTACCCCCATGACTTTTAGGAAACCCCCATAGAGGTTTAACATGGTTTAACGGAATCATAGTGGATACTATGGAACATGAAGACTGTGAGCTTGGAAAATCTGGCAATGAGTCAAAAATTGAATTGCTGGGCAACACAAATGGAATTCAACCAACAAATGTAAAGTACCTAGAAAGGCACACTCTCTTTTCCATTATTCCAAATTTGCATGGTTAAATACTCAGAATGAGCAACATGTGTGACCCCCACTTTGTGATTTTTATCTGTATAGACCACCCAAGAAAGACACTCTCAAGCTTACGATGAGGAATGATGAGGGTGTATGGTATATCGTTGTTAGATATGTTGGGGATGGTCCTATGTGTCAACAAAAAAAGCGGATCATGTCAGAGATTGTTGGACCAACTTTCAAAAAACAAAAACGGATTCGCCGAAAACAAAGAGGAGAGAAGAAAAACCGAAGTCAATGGATTGGACTTGCAAAGCTTTAAAAAAAAAAAACGAGATTTCAGCCGCAAAACGTGAGATTTGAGCTGCAAAAATGGACTACCATTTTGGCTGGAAAAAACAACAACTTTTAGGATCTTTGGGCATCAAACCACCCATCTTTAAGGGATTGATCATGTTGACTCATACCGAAATTGGTTTTGACTGAAAAAAGAAAATAGGGCACCACAAGATCCAATGATCTACAATATGTATCAATATGTTTCCTGATTGCATAGGGGTAACTTTGGAGTCTCTCCTCCATTTCCAGAGGTTGAATCCCATTGTTGATTTCTAAATATCACATGTGGCTGGTTCAATACCAATTTTGGTAGTCGAAAAATCCAGTTTTGGAAAAAAAAAAAAAACCTAATATCATATCATATCCTGATGATATTCTCATGCAATCACATGTTCAGTCTACTCCCATTATATAATATGATACGAGTATCATTACAGCTACGCAAATCCCCAATCTGGCGCTGGTCCAGCAAAAAACACTTTTTATGATCGCCCAATACAAAACATAAGTTCAAATGCTTGACAACATCCAGTCCTGGATTTAGACATCCATTTCGAACATGCAAAAAAAAAAAGAAAATCCCAATATTTCGGATACCATCTGGTTATTTAAACCATCTATTTCTATGGGCCATGGCTATGTTAGTCATGAGCAGAGGGTAAATCCCAACAAAACCCGTTGGGTCGGGCTGTGCCGAGCGCACCAGCCGCGCATGCTCGGCGCGCTCCGGGCCACTACTGGAGACACTCTCGGCTAAGTCCTGCAGTGCTACTTTTTTTTGGCCATGGGGAGGTTGAAAAACCCCCAAGAAACAGGTGATTTAATGGAGATTCTAGCCGGAAAAACTAGGGTTTAGTGATGTTGATAATGGTTTGTAAAGCTCAAGATGGAAGTGTCCATGGATTCATTAAATGTTTCTTGCAGGAACAAGTGGTTTTGACGCTAGAATTGATTTTGTGGGTTGACAAAAACTGTCCTCAACCAATTCTATGAACTGTCCTTCAAAAAATGCGAAGCAGTTGGGACCCTCATCTCAGAATAATACCATATATATATGACATAAATGAAACAGCAACAGTAGCCAATATGGATATAACATGATATAACCCCGAAATAAGGCATTCCAAAGGACCCACAGAATGCTGTCTGTGAATGTTATGATCATCTGAGTCCGAAGGTTTGTCCCTTCCCCACCGAAAGAAGGGATGCCCATAGATAACACTAAAATAAGGGGCGATGAATTGGGGGGTGTAACTAAGAGATAGATAGATAACTACAGCATATAACCCAACCAGTGTTTTTTAATTTAGTTTAATCCTGGATATATAATTACCCCTTTTGAGCAATAATAATCATTGGAATCCATAATTTTATCAGGGTTTTGGGGTGTTGATGTGGGAAGGGATCAGCAGCAACAAAGGGCAACCAACAGTGTGTCCAAGAATGATGGTGAAATCTGCACTTTTTCGGATGTCAACCAACAATTTGTATGGTAAACACAACGGATAGAAGTACCCTCTGGTAAACTAACATACCTATGGAAAATCACCATGTTTAATGGGTAAATCAACTATTTCTATGGCCATGTTCAATAGCTGTGTTAGTTTACCAGAGGGTAGACAACGATAAAATTCAAAATCACCAGCAAAGGTGAACTGGGGAAAATTATCCCCGGCCAGTCATAGGGATGCAACCAACAACCGATGGTGGTGTAACGATCAAAATAGGAAGCAGCCAACAATGGGCAGCAAACACCAATCATTGGAAAAATGATGGAGATTTTGTATTGCCCAACTTAAAATATAAATTTTGACATCTCAATTAACAATACTTTTTATTGCATACTCAAGACTTGTTGTTCTCCTTTTATTAACATGATATAATCTTAAGTATAGTTATTATTTTTTGCTCGCAGGACCTTGTATGGCACAAACTCCGGAATGTAATTATTGGTGGTTAACCTAACCTCAAAAAGATTGTAGCTTAGCCAACACATTGCCTATTTAAACCAGGGTTTCGAGGTAAGCAGCAAATACGAGGACCTGATGAATTGAGATGTGCGTTCAACCAAGGAAAATAGGATGTACTAGCCAACAATCATAGGGGCATAGTACCCCTTTCAGCCGTGGTTTGTTCAGAATCCAGATTCTCTGAAGCCAACGTAAACCTCAAAACATATCGATCATCAGCATGTCATTGAACTTAAATGGAATGTTTATTCAACCAATGAACCAATGTCATTCAGAGCGTCAACGTGCCGCTGCTTTGAGATAACAATGAACCCATAAAACCAGAGCTCTAAGCTTTCAGGTGTTGATCCAGATCACACAATCGGGGAAAAGGGTGAAGACCTCCCCAACTTGGTCAAAACCATTCTGTCCAGCAATTGTCCAGCAAAGTCTTTTTTAGTTGACCAACATTAAACGTTCCAAAGTCATGGGGGTTTCCATAGTCATGGGGGTACCCCAGTAGCTGGCTATGAAAAATCCGATGAAAACGTGGATGATAACTGGTGGGTAGCCGGGTAGCCCCACTTTAGGAAAGCCCCCAATGTAGGCCATGTAGTTGCGGTAGGGGCACCCCAACAGCTGATTTTGGTCAAGAACTGGATGGGGAAACCCCATTCTTCAGCATCAAAAAACTGGTGAAATCAAGTCGCGACCTTTGGTATCCAGATTGCCACGGAAATAGATATGTACATGTGTATATATATATATATATGATATAGCTGAAATGATTGTAGAAACATGATCCAAACATGGAGATTTCAGAGAGATACTCTTCCTCTCAAAACTGGTGCATTTCCACTTCGGTGCAGACTCCAAGCCTCCAGAAATCACCAGGTGCCCACATAACAACCACCCGGCCCGACAGCGCCTTCATTTTCTGCTCGGTCTGATCTAAGAAGGCGAAATCCTGGGAGCCAGGTCAGGGTGACTGGGTGACTCGCCTGGAGTTTTTCCTTTTGTTTCCTGGCAGACTTTAAGGCTGAACTATGATAATGTGGCTGGTCTTCTCACCGAAATATGATGGTGTATATATATATATGTGTGTGTGTCGGTGTATATATTACATAATTGGGAAATCATGTGGTAAATAGGGCATGTTAACAAACAGAGGTTCTATGGAAATTAATCCACTATGAGGGTGTACCAAAGACAACTCAGAAATTGTGAATGGTTGAAAGTATTAGTTGAACTAGAAAACCTGGTTTTCATGGGAAATACAACCACTATTCATATCTATATTATATGATATTGTATTATATTATATTATATTTTATTGTATTATATTATATTATATTGTATTATATTGTATTATATTATATTATATTATATGGTATGGTGGTTTCTTAAAATGGGGCATCCGCAAAACCATGGGTTTCAATACTAAGATGGTCTAATGACTTGGATGATGCAAGTGGGATCCCCCATGACTTACGAAGCCTCACCGGAGGGCATGGTCCTGAGCCCACACCGGCGTGGCTTTTCCCATCATGAACTGGTGCCGGTTAAGACTGGTGAATCCAACAGATACCCTGAGGTAATGTTAAACGTGGCAATTGAAAATCCACCATTTAGTTTCGAAAATAAATTCGCAGCTATAACTTCCAGGCTACTGTCTCTTGTCAAATGCCTGGATTTTGAACATCAAAACTGGGTGAGTTTAACCCTCAAACCTCAGAGATTCAGCCCAAAACGGCCAAAAGAAGTGACGATTTACTGCCATGGGCCATGACTGACCTTGGATACCCTGCAAAACAGAATGATGGAATTCTATGCATAAATTTAGTGCACACACACACACAACACATGTGTCACATGTGTGTATAATTTCATATTTTTCTTAAGATCTTTTACATCCTGGAAAATGTACAAATCATCACACACACACACATACAAGGCCACATATATATATATATATACTAATATTGGATATATGAATATCATTCAAACATACATGGACCCCCTCACATTCACCCAGCACCCAGCACCACAACCGAGGCACCGCGTCGCGGGTCTTCATGTGATCCAGGAATCCTTGAGTCGCTTGACTTGCGCGACGATGGAAGTACCTGGAGGGCTGCTGTGGTTTCACCAGGATCCAGGGGGTTCCGAATTCTCCATCCAATGGGGTCCAGTTCTGGGAGAATCCAAGAATCCAGTGATCGCGTTTTTGGCCTCACATCGTCCATCTGGAACAGTTTCCCCCCTACAATTGGTATTTCCCAGGGATCCTCAGCATCCAAAATACACATGTTTTTTTCATCATACACCACGACACGATATGTGACAATTCATCGGTATTTTACACGGATTACAAGAACCCACACAATGGTGTGGGGAAAATTCACCTGGAGATCCATTCGTCATAGAAATACAAGTACCTCCCCTTGCACGGTGTCGCTAAAGCTGACAGGCCACAACCTACATGCCGGTTCGGTTCGTGACAGTGGCGGACGCGTTCTGGTCCGGGTTGATACGGATCCAGCACTGAGCCTTTGTCCGCGTAAAGATCTGAGAGGTCTTTTCGCGTAGTCCGAAGCGTTGGTCCCCCCCCCCAAGCTCCAGCAGGACCACGTGCTTGTCGTTGCCAACGCTTTGCGCAGCTGCTTCGATGGCTTCGATCGCCTTTGGGTTCTTCGTTAGAAGTACCACTTCGAGGCAATTGATCGCCTCTGGGTTCTTGGAATTTTGAAATCCCAGCATGAAAGGGGTTCCTTCTGATGGGGAAATACTGGGAAATAGTTAACCCTATGAAAATTGATTGATGACCAACCCCCTATACGGGTTAATTTCCCATGTGTGTAAGTATGTGTGTGTATGTGAATATATATATATATATATATATGCGCAAACCTTGTGTCTCGCCATCGCCTCGAACGGCAACGCGCGTGTGTGTGTGTGTGTGAACTGTTGGTGTATGAAGTTCGCTTGGTCAATCAATGAAGGACTTTTTTCAGATCTCTTGTTCGGATACAGAGCGCACCATCAATTCAAAATATATCGAATTCGCGTGTCGATAAATTAATTGCTTGTTCATTTCGCTCTTAAACCCTATTTCATTGTCAGCTCATTTCATGTTTAAAAACAAGAACCACAAGAAGGTGTATTTTACGTTCGCGTCAACGAATTTATCCACACAACGTTCGGCGTTTTTAACGCCGAAAAAAATCTCTTATAATCAGAACCATGCATTACATGTGACAGTTTGGAAGTTCTGCAAACACTTGTTTGAAAGTTTTTCCCCACCTGCCAGGTGAGGGTTGTTAGATTTTATGTGATTTTATAAGAACACTTCTCCTCCTTCTCCTTCTTCTTCTCCTCCTCCTCCTTGCCAACTCCGATGCCATTAGGCACTGCCGGGCCTCAACTGCCAGCCCTCTATCAAGTTGTGCCTTACAGAACATATGCCATCAAGATTGCCAAATAGAATGTCAGAAAATGTGCCAAGTAGAGTGTCAGATAGAACGCCAGATTCAACAGCGAGGCCTCTTGATTTCCTCAAAGTTATCCTTTCCTCTTCTTTCTTCCCAGCAAGATATGCCAGAAACAATATCACAAGACCCGCCAGAAAATATGTCAGACTGATAAGTCACGGCGGGGATCACTCGAAGTAAAATAATTTGGAGCTTGTGGTTTTTTATGACCGTTTTATGATTCTCTTATGGTTTTCTGAGCACAGCCATAAACAAAAATGCAAAAAGAAACCCATAAATTACACCACCGTAGACCCCAAACAGTGGGTGGATTCAAGAAGTGTTTTGGGAACAAGGTCAAACACATGAAACAGCAGCAGCAGGATTAATGAAAATATTTGCAAAAAGTGCCACAGACCACTTTGTGTACGATTATTTTGTTCGGCTTCGCTTGCTTTGTTGCAACGCTAGATGCCAAAAAACGACGAAGGAAGCATCCGATGGGGAAACAAGGGAGAGACAGGCTGGGAGACAAGCTGGGAGACAAGCTGGGAGACAAGCTGGGAGACAAGCTGGGAGACAAGCTGGGAGACAAAAGAGACAAGACCGTAGGAAGGTGGACGCACCTCCAACAAAGGGAAACAAGAAGGAAGACAAACTGGTGCGCACGCTGGAGACAAACGGGACAAGGACTCGGGAAGGCGGACATACCACCCAACAAAGGGAAACAAGAAGGGAGACAAGCTGGGAGACAAGGCCTCGGGAAGACACGCGCACCATCCAAGAAAGGGAAACAAGAAGGGAGACAAGCTGGGAGACAAGGGAGCCAAGGCCTCGGGAAGGCGGACACCAAAGGGAACAAGAAGGAAAGACAACCTGGCAAGCTGGGAGACAAGCTGGGGGACAAGTCCTCGGGAAGGCACACCATCCAACAAAGGGAAACAAAAAGGGAGACAATGGGAGATAATCCAAAGCAAGGGGACGGCAGACGCACCATCCAACAAAGGGAAACAGGAAGGGACACAAGGGGAGACAAGACCTCGGGAAGGCGGACTCACATGTGGGGAGACAGTGACAGACAATTGGAGGCAGTGGGAGACAAGACGGGAAAGCGGGCATACCATCCAACAAAGGGACACAAGAAGGAAGACCATGCGAGACAAGACCTCGGGAAAGCGGACACACCATCCAGGACAGGCGCACTTGTGGGGAGACAAGCGGAGGCAAGACCTCGGAAATCCAACGCAGGCACATATGTAGGGAGGACAATGGGAGACAGTGGGTCATACCATCCAAACACAGGCACACAAAAGGGGAGACTTTGGGAGACAAGCTATGGACGAAGGGGTTTATTGATGACCCAGGCGGGGGCTCTTCCCTTCGTCTAGTGGACACAAGCGGGGCTCCTTGGCTTTTGCCCTTCCCCTGCTATATGCAACGGATCTTTTCATCACAAAGTGCGTGGCAGGCACAATACATAGTCAAGTTTTTTCGGGTGAAGCAATTCTTCTGTATGTATTGCGGTTGTTTGGAGCCTCGGTCAAGCAATCAGCTTGTCTCTCATGTCATGATCTCTTTAGGAAATATTTTCTTTTGCTTCTTTAACATGCGTTGTCTTCGTCCAGGCAATGGAGCAAGCCTGCTTTTGTTGCAGGAGCTTTTAGGTCGATACTATAGTTATGCATTCTATAGTTATGCATTCTATAGTTATATCTTCATTAACATTCCATAGTTATGCATTCTATAGTTATGCGTTTATCTTACCCGCGAGAACTATATGTTGCTACTATTCAAGCCTATACCTAGATCCCCACTATTCCCCATTAATCCCCACTAATCCCCATTAAGACCACAAGTCAGATCGTTTTCGTTTGTCTTGCACGTTGCGCGTTTGGCTTGCACATACCACTGTGACAGCAACACCTTGAAGCAGCACCGTGCATAGCCAAAATCCGCCCATCGGTTCCATGCAAATCCGGCACTATCTTTAATGATGATCTCGAGCCGCATCAAACAACACAAAATATATATCAGCATGTGCATATATATATATATATGTGTGTGTATGTATATATATATATATATGTATGTATATATAAATATATATATCTACATATGAGTGCAAAAACAATTGCATTTAAAAATGTATCAATTTCAGATTGTTCTCAGGTCGCTTATGACAAATTGATTTATATAATAAGACACCTGGGTAGTCGGGAGCCTTATACGCGATATAGACAGACCCAATATATACATAGTTCTACATACATCTCGACAGATACATGCGCATACCGCGTTGAACCAAAGGGATGCTTGCTGATTCCGACCTTAGGATACTGTGGAAGAAAAATGCTTTGCGTGATTAATCGGTCTTTGTGATGTTTTGAAAAACACTACCTGTCTCCAATCCTAACCCCCCTCGGGCCTTCAAGAACTTCTCACGTCTCACACCATCACGGACGCAGTTTCACGTTTTTTTTAACAGTTTCCATGAACAAAACTACAACAGAACACAGATCCGAACATCTAGACAACCAGTTACTCCCAAGTACCCACCCGTTTATCATCTGAGTGCCGGACCGAAGATGACCATATTGACGGGGATATAGAATACCGAAGAGGACAATGTACTGATATGTAGTTCTCTACAACGAAAACGAAGACACCATCGAATAATACGTAGAACAATATCATCCTTCCTTAGTAAGACATGGTACCACACAAGTTGGGATATAGACATTTACAGTTAGAAATGCGTGTAAATAGACGTATCTCTATATTGCGAGGCCCTGCCTTCCAAACGACCTTGCATCAGACCTTACAGAACTATTCACATACAGATGTATACATATCATATCTACCGGGTTATGTACGCGCCGCTGTTTGAAAGTCAACTTCCTCGTTACGGAGAAAAAAAAACGTGGGTCGGAACCACGGGAGCAGGTCAGAACTGCCCGGAGAGGGAGTCAGAATCCCTAGGGGAGAACATTTTTTCGAGGATGGTATCTTCGTTTTGGTTTCTTCGTTTTCTTTTCCGGATCTTTCCCAGGTCAATCGACCAGTGCTGCAGCATCTCTGATGCGCAGAGGCATTCAGAGCATGCGCGTCCAATGCACATGCCAATGCACATGCACAGTCCGACAGTGAACAACGGCATCGACTGTTCTTTCCGTCGCTCAAACATAAAAAAAGATCATGTTTCTGCAAAACGTGCCCAGAGTTTTTTAAAAAAAACGCGCAGTGCTGGAATCTCAGGCGCGTGCCTTGTCGATGACGATCTCGCCGAGGCCGTGATGGGGCCGGCCATCCATCGAACCGCCCCGCCGCAGCGGACTGACTGTTTTTTCACTTGAGAAACGAAAACGGCTGCATTAAACATACCCAACGTCCCCGTGTCCTTGCCTGTTCTTACTTCTTCTCTCTTCGTCGCCCAGCTCCTGAGCGAAAGCATGGTTGAAAAGCTGCAAACAATTGGCCTGCATACAAGCACGGCCTTGGTTCATATATATATATACAGTATATATACATATATATATATATATGTACATTGAGAAAGTTCGAAGGGTGACAAGACAAGTTATGAAAATGACAAATGAGCATAGGAAGGTTAAGAGAATAACATGGTAAGCGCGTTGAGAACGTTATTATCGCCCCACCCCACCCTCCATCCCCCACCCACCCCACCCGAACCCACCCCCTCAAAATCCTCAAAACAAAAATAGACCTAACATAAAGGAGATATAAAAGGAAAAATGCGTCACGTTGAAAAGGGTAAAATGCATGTTTTTTAGCGTGTACGTGGAATAAAACGCGTTTCGCCTGCACGAAATAAGTTTGGACATTGACACATGACGTTTTGAGCGACGGCGAGACACAGGGTTTGCGGGCTTATATATAAGTATATATACCATTCATAGTAAAATATAGGATAGTACATATGTGTATTATATCTGGTCAAATTATAATATTTCAGGGTCTTTAGGTCGAATTTCGCTATTTCAAACTGAAATATGGTGACGTCGCGAAAATCGCGAAAATTTGCTGACGTCGTGAGACTAGGATGAAAGCAGGCACTCTGACAGGCGCTTCTTTTTTTGCTCATCGGTGGCATCGCTTGGCTAAAGTCAAGTCAGAGACAAAATTGTCCTGCTGCGGGCTGTTGAACGGAGCCTCTTCACCAGTCTCTTCCTGCGAGGCCGGGAAGTCGCAGAAAACTGCCGGCTAGTCAGGGGAATCGAGGCTACTTAGGGGGGAATCAAGCCCAGGAATTTCTAACGACGTCGTTTTTGGCATAGTCGGGGCTGAAAATGCCAAAAACGACGTCGTTAGAAATTCCTGGGCTCGATTCCCCCCTGGGTAGCCTCGATTCCCCCCTGGCTTGCCGGCAGAGACTTCCCGGCCTCGCAGGAAAAGACTGGTAAAAGGCCTTTCAACAGCCCGCTGCTGCAGGACAGTTAGTTTGGGATGGAGTCGAACCATGCAGTCTTAGAATACTACTTATGGGGACTAACGATGATTGTTGTAATTCTTGATTTGAGGTGTTGTAAATACGCAGCCCCTTAATTTCATACGAGTGTGTTGAACAATACTGCGTGCTGGGATATACTAGTCGGATAGTGGGACCAGTGATGGCTGTTGTAATTCTTAACTTGGGGTAGACATGAAAGACCTTATTTCAGAAGGTTAGGTCTAATTTCACGGTGACGTCGGGTGACGTCGCTATAATTTGGGCAGATTATATGTATATAAATATCCCATCCATGCCTATCCCATTCTATGCCCGTCAATCTCCCGTTCAATGCCCAGCAAATTAGATGAGAGCACTCCGCTGTCTCCGAGCATAGCTTGTGCAGCATCTGGCAACAAAGAAGTGCCGCTGTGGTACATAGGCTAACCACTATATGGTATAACAATGATTAACCAGTATTAATAATTAACAGCGGTTAGTATACTATAATGGTAATCATATAACATATACTACATTACTATATATCTGGTTGGTGATTTCAACCCCTCTGAAAAATATTAATCAGTTGGGATGATTATTCCAAATATATGGAAAAATAAAAAATGTTCCAAACCACCAATCAGATATGGTATATGTACCACTATTAATCATTAACAATGATTAACCATAATTAAAGGATTACTAGGTTGTATATATGGTACATTAACCATGATTAAAGGATTACTGGAAGAATGGGCATATGGGGGGGTTCCATAAATGGGGTACCCAACAATGGATGGATTTATAAGGGAATTTTAGGAAACCCCGGTTTATACATGTTTATAATGCTTAATAGTTGTTCATAATGGATATGAATGAAATTACCCTCTGGTAATCAAACATGGCTGGAAATCCCCGATGTTTAGAGCTGGGAAATCATCGAACGACATGGTAGAGTTTCCAGCACTGTGATTCCCGGAGGGTACATCTTTGCTACAGTTTCCCCGGGTGGTTTTCAAGGGGGAAGCCGCTAAGTTTTCCCCCATAAAAAACTACTAACTGTGGGATTTCAGGACAATTTTTGTCGACGGACTACGGATTCCTGGCTGAAACGCATGGCTGCAGTCGCTGGCCATTGGCGTCCGCTTTGCCTTCCATCACGATCCTCAGAATCTGATCGGCTGCCGACAAGCATAGCGCCCAGAGATACAGAGCTTCCCTGTGGCATGAAGCTTTCGTGCGAGACTTTCTTCAAAAACTACCAGTTGAAGTAGCTGCCAAAGCACATCGGATGCAGTTTTGGAGGCAGTAAGAACGCATCGGTGACCACCAAGAGATGTTTTTTCGGGATTCTCTGAAAAATGCAATGACAACCTGCGTGCCGACAGAAAAACGCGGCGAGTTTCGCCACGTGCGCCGCGAGGGACCTAGGTTCAGTTGGTAATTTGACTAGGGTTTATGGTAATATCTACAGTTAGATGGGTTTATAGACCAACTTACATCTGGGGGACACTACCTTGTAGTTGGGATCGACAGCACACGACCAAGTATTAGACTGTGCTCATCCTGTAGGACAGTGTAAGTTTCCTTCATTTTTGCTGATCATCAACCAACAGGGATTCACTGGCCATAAGACTGGTTGAAGCCTTCAAAAAGATCGGCTGGGGTTGTATCCTGGTTTGACCTCACTGAAGAAATTAAATGTTCTTCCAACTGCCAGTAAAAACATAGAATGCGCGCAGAACGGCGGCTCAACTCGTTCTTGATCGCTGTGAACTGAACCTGGAGGATTAGTCAATTGACCTGCAAACATGAGGCTGTTCATCTCTGCAGGGCAATTTCAGTAAACACGATTGATTTATTTGTTTATTTATTGTATATAATTTTGTTTGGGGGCAATGAAGTCTTAGTTGGACTGCGCCTAGCGTGAAACATGTCGTTTTTCAGCGCCAATAATTGGCGCTAAACAGGATACCATATTTGGGGCTCCCGAAGCCGTCCGAAGGGTACGGCTAACCCTCGAAATCAGACCCCAAATAGCATGATATCTCTTATACGGATACATATAATATTATGTATACATATAGAATTATAAACTATATATTATACAATATTATATACATATATACTCACAGAATCTCACATAGTGAATCTTAGAAAAAAATCGAATTCTTCGCTGGTTATTAACCATTATGGTTCCCTATGGACTCCACCAGTGTCACCTTCATCAAGGGATCCGATGAACCAGTCGTTGAAGCCTGGCAGAAAACATCGGGGGATTCCATGAGATCTGGGGCCACAGGGGATTTGATGAGATAGGATATATTACACAACATGAATCATGAATATTTATACATATTTATACCATCTGGTTATGACTAACATAGCCATGGAAAATGGAAAAATGGCCCATAGAAATAGATGGTTTACCTATTACAAATGGTGGATCTTTCCATGGCTATGTTAAATAACCAGATGGTATCTCTTAAATTCCTTCCCTGTACAATTTTCCATTGTATTTTTAGTACACGTTGTCAACTGCAGTGTCAGTGAGAGTTTGGCGACAAAGACAAAGTCATGCACTGTCGTGTTTGTTATTTAATTGTTTTGCGAACATGGAAGGTTCTGGCTCAGGCAGGGTTTTACCCTCCCGAACAAACAAACTATGGATCAACGCAACAAAGACATTGGGATTTCGAGCGACAAAAACATGGATTTGTGCATTTCGAGGACCCGATCCTGCGGACCCATCAACATGATTGACATTTGCTTCAGAACACCTTGAATTTTACCAGGTCAAATCCCCCATGTGGGTATTTCCTCAGATAGGGGGTCCCAAAAAAACAAGATCCAAAATGGCATCCGAGTTAATATCAACATGTTCAACCTGTTGGTTTAGGGTACCCAAAAAAAAAACATGGTTAAAAGCCTCATTTTGACCTTGACATTGCAGTTTCGTCATACATTGGAATCCCCCATGTTCCGATTTTGTGACATTCTATGGGCATCCCCATTTTCAGCCACGGCGAAACGAGAATGTTGATTATACCCCACTACATCCCCATGGTATCTCAAGAATATCCCCAGAAAATGGCTAGTCGTATGTCCTCAAAAAATATGACATTGTATCACCAGCAATATTGGTTGAATCTCTATATGCATAAAATCACCATGATATCACTATTTTCATCTCAAATGAGTTTCCAGTCTAGATGATTTCCCAGCTAACCTTCATTTCGTTGCTGAAATCCGTTGGACCAGCATTTTCTTTGGCTTATCACCATGAGATTCCCATATTTCTTAGTTACCCTCTGGTAAACTTACAAAAAACGATGTAACATCACAATTTTATAGCTGGGTAAATCAACAAACTAAATGGCCATGTTCTATGTCGCAAACTGTAACAGATTACCGGAGGCTATATGATTTTTGGTAGGTCATCTGATTTACCCCATGAATGAATCAAGTTGTTGGTAGATCAGTCAGATGAAATATCAAGCTTTTGGTGGATCATCTGATGTTATGGATTCTATACTACTAAATGTTAAATACCCTTTTGGTATTTCTGATTGTTGGATCCATTTTTGGTAGATAAAATCTGATGACCGGAGGCTAAATCCCCATGATCTTCCCATTTCCCCATCAACAAAAATCCACCTTGCTGGAGCGGCTTAAATCCTTCACCTTGGGAAAGTCGGAGTCGATTCAGATTCGAATGGGGTCATGGAACTATAGATATTACTATCCCATGGGAAATATCATATATATGCCCTCTGGTAATTTGGTACAGTGTGCTATTGAAAATGGCCATAAAAATAGTTGATTTACCTATTTTGCAGATGGTGATTTCCAAAGTTATGTTAGTTTACCAGAGGGTATATCCAACCATTATGACTAGAAAATATCATATCCCATGAAATATGGGTATGTTACTAGCCGTTACTATATTGGATATATTATTACGTAGTCTTGGATATGTTAATGTGGGAAAAACAATGCCATAAACCACCCATAACTGGGAATGGTAAACATACCACCTATAGAAATGGTGATTTGGGGGTGGTTTATTGTTGTTTTACCCACATTAATAGATAATCCAACAACAATGAACAATCATGGGCTATATGTAATGGATATAGATATAGATATGTAGTACATATAGTCATATAGTATAGAACAATAAGCCTGGTATGCCAAAGCTCGTATTGACAAATGTATTCAATGTAAAGTTTTGATATGTTTTGAAATGACTCCATCTGGGCACATCGTCATTCAAATTTGAATGAGTTATCATTATATAATATAACTGGACATGTAACTGATTACATGTATACTAAATACATATATATATATTCAACTATTAAATTGAATCCATAATATACTATATCATATGTTCCTTTTCAATTCATCATTGTATAGAACATGGCATGATGTGAAAATATAACGGGAGAAGAAAAACAAAATAATTACAAAACACATCTTCAGCAAATTAATCGTATGCTGGAGAACATTCTTTTGCCGGCGGTGATTTGTTACAGTTTGCTATTGAAAATGGCCATGAAAATAGTTGATTTACCTTTTTTGCGGATGGTGATGTTCCATCTTTTTCTATGTTTACCAGATGGTATATGCGGAGAATGACCATCAAGATCTCCATGATCCAACGACCCAAAATCCATCCAAAATCCCACTCGTAAAATGGCCAAACATTGATAATATACCATGATATACCACATAACTTCCACATCTAAATCCACGGAGAATTTCTGATGAAATCTCACGACCGCCATATTTGGAGGTCAATTCCATCAGCTGCGCAGCTGGGGCATTCCCACAATCTCCAAGCGCCGTTGGAAACGATCGCGCAGCTTCCTTCGCTCTGCCAACCTTAGGCGTCGAACCCGTACAGGATTCGAAAAAAGAAACGTTCCTAACAAATACATAAGATATATATATATATGATATATGTGACTATCAATAGTATACCTTGCAATACTAAGATACTATACAAATATGTATATATACATCTATGTATATATATACACGTATATTTATTCATAATTTATACTATGTATATATTCCGATATACTATAAACAAAAAATCGTATACTATCATATTGTGTATCGAACTGCGTATGTATATGTATATATATATATATACATATCATATATGAATACCTAGCAAAACATGTGGGCATAATTTGTCAGCTTCAGCTCCGACCGAGTCGCTGAGCTAGGATCTTTTGCTTCTCCTGGAGGGTGCGGTAAACGACCGATGGTGACGCTCGGGGAAACTACGCAAAAAGATGTGGAAGACCCATGGGGAAACCAAAAAGTGAGCCAGAAATGGTGGCTTTTCCACATCTATGTTTATAGGAACAAAACGATGTATATTTTGAAGGTTATTCATGGTTAACCATTGTAACCAGCTGTGTCCAGTGCACATCTTTGAGAGGTTCTTGCGATTGAAATGGGGTAAAACCAAAATATCAAAAAAAAAATGGACTTCCCGAAAATGATCCAAGAATCATGGTTTTAACACGTTTTCGATGGGAAAAGAATTGGAAAAAACGGTCCCCCATTTTAAGAAACCACCATGAGGGCCATCCCACCTGTCTCGTAAGTCTCCAATTCTCCGGCTTATCCTACCATTTGATTAAACAACAACTTGATCAAGTAACTAGTCAGTGATTCTAGTGACAAGAAGAGATATAACAGTCATTATAACAGCCATTTACTAAAGATACAAAAGTCATTATATCAGACATTTTTACTAGTAATAATTTATATAGTAGGAACCTGCTGATCTCTATATCTCAATTGCCAGGAGCCTCTGCAAACAGGGCTACACCGAACATCCACAGTCTCTGATTACGAAGATCTTCGTAAATCCCTGATGTTTACATATGTTTACTAGTAATCTTTGAAACCACCATCCAGTCAACCATAGATTGTCCCCATTGTATCCATTATATTCACCTTATAACCCCATGATACCACCATGTTTGGTGGTGAAAACATCCAGATACTTCAGTAGAGACTTCCTGTAGATACTGAATGGTTTGGAGCGAAAATCCCAGTTCATAGATCATGATATCTGTAGATATGTGTATATATATAGGGTGGTCGTGAACCCTCCTATCATCAGCAACCGGAAAGGGCTTTCAACACCCCTGAAAAAGGGGGAAAATGATGGTGAACCTTTGGAATTTGGGGTCATGCCAACTTGTATTCATAGAAAAAACAATGCTTTTTTATAGGGGGTCACCAATTCTTAATAATCTTCATGGTACATAGATTCTAGATACCCTCTGGTAAACTAACATAGCTATGGAAAATCACCATTTTCAATGGGAAAACTCACTATAAATGGCCATTTTGAATAGCTATGTTAGTTTACCAGAGGATAATTTCCATTGCAAG
Organism: Cladocopium goreaui; assembly: GCA_947184155.2. Lineage (NCBI taxonomy): Eukaryota > Dinophyceae > Suessiales > Symbiodiniaceae > Cladocopium > Cladocopium goreaui. The sequence goes on from CAMXCT020001531.1 coordinate 140,453, forward strand.
TGGTTCACCTTCATATTTTCATGCACGGGGTTTTGTTTATTCATCCTGGCTTGACTAAACCCTGGATTTATATCCCATGATGTTTCCACGATGTTCCCATTGTATCCCCACCATGTTTGTTTTTTGTATATCCCCATCACCAGACAAATCCCGAGTTGTGATCGGTGTTGAGAATCCTCTGGAAAATTCCATGAAATACTGGTTGGTCAATAGGATTTCCCATAATGGAGTGTGAGAATCCCCGATGTATTGGATAGTATAATCCCCAAAATAATCATCAACCCAGCATCATTTGTCAATTACTTCTCTATAGGTTTGATACTTGAAACCACATAAGACCGTATAGTTGAGTGTTCAATACGAATCAAACCCCTTTTTTTCTTATCATCAACCATCATTTCTCAATTATGTCCCCATATGTCTAACTATATTCCGGGTTTTTAATGATGCTATATGATCTGGGTAAATTATGGTATATCCAAATATTCTTGGTTTCAAAAAGCTTAAATATTGGATATCCCATGGTATAAATATTATCCAAATATTATTGGTATATCCCAATATCTGGGTAAATCATCATATTTCACTCACCTGAATAGTTCGGCCATTTGGGGATGATTCCATATGATTCCCCTGACAAAAACCATGATTCTTTTCGGTTTCGGTCGCGACGTGAGGTCGTTATGTTTTTTTACCCAGATGATCCATTAACAAATTAACATTCATTATATCCCATAATCTACCCATAATTATCCAGTAATTAGTAATTCTATCCATTATTATCCCATAATATCACCATGTTTACTATATGATGCTTGAATAGCTCTATAAATGATGAGACTCATCAACCGGGCCGACCCATCCAAGACCTTGTCTGTCTCTGCCCGCTGGTCCAACAGCGTCATGCCTCGGATGTCGAGATGTCGAGCAGCCGCGGCGCCCACCCGGAGTGGGACTTTGGGCTGATATCATGGGAAATGATTAATGGGAGATGGATAAACGTCATATAATACATATATATATATATTATTATATATTGTATATATATATATGTATAGTAGATGGATATTTAAATGTCGTTACCGTATAGATGGTGTGTATATATATAATTTATATATATGGTCCATCAATATGGTATATTAATAGATAATATGATATAGAACCAGTTTGATATCATATTTGGGTATGTCTGAACATGGGCTACGCCCCACATGGCCATCTTAACGGGGAAGATTTGGAGAAGTCAAAAAAATGAGGACATCATCATGGGAACACCGATATTTCACATTGATGGCAAGCATGTCAATGTATACAATTACAATTCCAAATGGGAATATTCTGGCAAACATTTTTTGTTTAAGGGGAGGGAGAGTACCATGTTGATATGCAATATTGATCAACATGGGGATATCGAAGGGGAAATTCATGAGAATATGATAGGTAATGATAGGTATCTGATTTGATAGGAAACGTTTCCTGAAAAAAAATGCACAGACCGTGCATCGGTGAAACAGCACATGAGGCTTTCCTGGAATGGGAGTACTTTTTTGCATCATCCATTTCTAGATCGGATTTTCCATGAAATCAACCATCCAGCTATTTGGATATCTCCATTTCAGGAAACCCCAATATACCAAAGTTAACCATTATAAACCACTATTAAACCACTATTAAACCACTATTAAATGGGCACGCCCAAAGAAATCCGCCGTCGAAAAAACACTAGTTCACAGCTTTCACAGTGAACTTTCTCATTGTTTTATCCTTGGGATTTTGATGATTTTGGTTTGTGAAATGGGAGATCTCGCAATTTACGGCAAAAAATTGACTGGGAATAAACAAGGCGTTTAAAACATGGGATATCCCAAAACGTATCAAAAGAAAAACTTTGGTTTCTTTGGGAAATATGCTATTCCATCCATTGGTGAATCGTCCGACATGTTCCCGGCCGCCACGGCTTGGTGATCTTGGGGATATTTAAAAGCGGGGAATAAATCCAGGTTGATACTAAAAATGGTTAAATCATGGTCCAACATAAAATAGTGATCTGATACTAATATGTATATATGTATATTATTATTATATATATATATACTGGTTGGTGGTTTCAACCTACCCCTCTGAAAAATATGAGTTCGTCCAGTTGGGATGATGAAATTCCCAATATATGGAAAAATGAAAAATGTTCCAAACCACCAACCAGTATATATATATATAGTATTCTAATGTATTCCAAACATTTCTAAACGATACTAAAAGCATCTAAAATTGTATTCTAAACCATCTTGATACCAAAGTTTTGGTTCTTTGAAGTTTTCCCATTTCCGTAACCCCTCTTTCAACTCAGACTTGGTCTTCCGACGAGTGTTCTTGTTGGCCTGAACGAACTCTTCCACCTGGCGACGGGGCGAGGCTACCGTCCTCAATTGTTCCCCCCGACCCTAAGAATAGGGTTTTATACCCAAAAGTCAGTGGGTGATATTGGTTGATAGTGGTTTATCATCATTTTTCCGATTGAAATTGCCATGAATAACGGTGTGTATTACTTTTATCGTGATTTTCCCCAGCAGTAGACTGTACTCAGATGGCAATTTTGGGGTGAACATTAACACCTTTTTCATCCTTTTTCTATCATTTCTGGATAAGTCCCAGTAGCTGGCATCCTTTTAAGTGGGATAAAATAGCATAGCACCGTTGGGCATCCAGATGCAATGAACCCACAATGGTAAACAATGGTAAACCACAGGACATTCTAACTCACTTCTTGGGGTTACAGATTAAGAAACACCTTTCAACCAAGAACCTCATGACAAAGATTCAGGACTCCACCCCCACCCTTAATAACCCCCCACGACCAAACCGGGGAAGAGATTTGCAAGTTCAAGAGTGAATAACTCAAAGTATGGTCCAAACAGAAAAAGGATGAAAAAGGGGGGTGTACAATCCACTTCTATGTTGCTTCAGCAGAGTATGTATAGCAAGAATCGGAGTACAATAGGCACCAGGTGGCAATATTGAGATGATCATCTGCTGTCCTTGTGTGAGTCAATACTAATTCTGATGGGTGGTGGGAACGCATTGGCTCGCCAACATTGGAGTTTCCCCCAATTGGGGTAACTAACCTCGCCCGAATTGTCCAACATGGCAATGGACGGATGTTCCACTGCCGTTGGTTTGATACATATTGGGGACACCGAAAAGAAAAAAAAAAAACAGCATTTCTCAGTGAAAAAATGGGACCGGCCATCGTTCCATGGGTACACTGGGTACACAAAAACAACTCCTTTCGCAGCGCGGTGTCTTTTCAGAACCGCGCTTCCAGCGCTGAAATCAAAGGCAAATCCAACTTTCGGGATGCCGCCTGTTTCATTTGGAACCTGCTCCCACTAGTTGGATATTCCAAATGGACTTTGGAGATTAGTTGAATAGTTGCACCAAAAATGTCAGCTGTTCCATCTAGTTTCCCAAACAAAGCTTCAAAAGGAAGTCTTCCAAATATCCTTAACAGTTTGCTATTGAATATGGTTCATTAACAGTTGATTTACCTATTCCAAATATTTCCAAATGGTGATTTTCCATAGCAAACTGTTAGTTTACCAGAGGGTATGGTTCTCAAATTGATCTGCTCATCTCGGCCCAGGAATTGTTGACGCTGAGACCACTAAGATTATGCTGGCCCAATGACCGCAATTCGAAAACCCTGAGACACAAAATTCAAACTTTGTGGTCAGTTTTGAACTTTCTTTAACTATGCTTCATCTATGGAAGATTCACCAACATGTACCTCAATAATGGCGCGCATGTTGGTAAATAGTCCATGCATTTTTAGCATATGGGTATCATTTTTTTGCAAACGATTTTTTAAATGCTATTTAAATATCAGGCTACAACAAACCAAGCCTTACCATTTCGGGGGTTTAAAACAGCCACTGCCAGGAAATGCAACAGGAAATGGGGGCTCCAGGTTCTCAAGTGCATTGCTGGGCTGTACCACAGTTCAGTCTTCTGGTGCAGGTTAAAGCCAGCACTCTCAAGACAAAAGAAGCAATTCTCCCGTCTCTTTGGTTGGGGGTTAGTTGTCCAACTTTTTCCGGACTTTCTATGTCCAAAAATCATGGCCGATCTTCGATACACCAAAAGAATGGCTGGTTTGCAAGAAATCCAATTTATGGTAGGAGATTGGAGTACTGAACTACCCATCCAAAGTTGACCCAAGGACTGCCAACCTCTCAAAAAGCTTTGAAGATATTGATTGATTCGGGGGTACCATATATCCCAGATAGGAGATGATAGGCAGTCGTATTGGTGATCTATGGTCATATCACCTTCCCAATCTTCCCATAAATATGGTGCTAAAATCTCAATTTTGTTGGGAGAAGCCCATGGTTTTGCTTGGTCCCAATCATGGTTTCGATCATCGATCGGCTTTGGACACAGCAGTCGACTTGGGGCCCTTGGGGCTGCAGTCGTCTCAGCCGCATTTGGTGAAGCTCACACCCACATCTGCACATTTCTGCCCCTCGTGGTTCAACCCATCGATGATGGCAGCCTCGATGACCCATGACCCGCTCGATTCTCATGCGAGTTTGGGGGTCAATCTTCACGTTGGGTCCAGCTTGGTGTCCATGGTCGAGGTTTATATCATCCAACGTTTTGTGCAGCCTGACCAGTGTATGGATTGCAACCCTCCCCAGTATATCAAGGGTACAGTAGGCCTTCTTTTTCCTAACCATTCAACCAGGGGTCAACCAGGGGTCAACCAGGGGTCAACCAGGGGTCAAATGCTCACTGCTCAATCGATAGCTCATGACCAAAAAGAACAGTCTCATACCATACAATTCCGTGGCATCCCAATTGCTTGAGTCAAGACTCCCAGAAGTCGACGGGATCTGTCCTCACATCGACTCGTCTCGTGAGATCGGTGAATTTTACTGTGGAACTGGGAGGTGTGAATCAAGAATATGTGGCGATATAGATGAAAATAAAGATTCACCAACACAAGTGGATGTTGAATGGCTTTCAGGTGCTGAAATTAAAGGTACTGATCACTTTTGGTGCATTGACCACCGACACTTTGCTTGTTCTTGGTCACTGACCAGCTTTGGCGGTGCCCATACTATGGAAAAAAACGACCTCTTGTCACTCCATACTTGAGGGTACAGTTGACTTTGTTACCTGGTATAACCATGACAATAAAGTCTATATCCATAAGATGGATTAAAATGGGATAGAACCACAAAAAAAAACTAGTTACGGTATAGATCCACTTCTAATTGGACCTGCACCCGCCAATTCTAGTGACCTTTGACGTCAAACCATGGATGATTGGAGCACCCGCTCATCCCCTGGTACCCTTCTGTTCCATCAACTTTACAACAGGATAGCACCTGTTCATGGCAGTATTCTTGACCCAAGTTGCCCAGATTTTCTCATTCCGAAATTCATTTCATTGATGGGTTTAAGATGGTTTAAGATGTCTAAGGGGAATGTTACAGGGAACCGCCGTATTTTTGGGTAAAAGCAATGGTGTCCTGTAGATTTCTTCCTTAAACCCAAATGAATGCAAAATTCTGGGGTACACAATGACTTAACATGACCCAGAACGTTCCATCATTGAAACTTTGTCTCGGATATGCGGGGGCATGTTTTTTTCGCATCCTCCGCTGTCATCAATCATGGCTAGCCCTATAAATCGGGATTTTCCATTGCCAGTAGACTCTCCAAATGGTCGATTAAAATTGCTAAAATCATGGCCAAACCTTGAAATTGAAAGAAAAACAGCTAGGTAGATACACTTGAGAGGGAAGGGTGAAAGATCGAAAGGTAGGCGTGGGTTGGAACAGGAGAAGAGAGCAAGGGAACGAGGCATATCCGCTGCGGACGGACGTGGGTGGAGTTGGGGCGGATATCGAAAAAAGTCTTCTGGGTTTGGACTCGAGGGCGGGTACCAAAAAGGTAGGTTTCAGGGAGGGGGGACACGACACACACACAGACACACAGACATATATATATATAAATACATACATATAGTTAGATATATGTATAAATATCAGGTTATGGGGTTTGCGAGGCAACGTGTAACTGGGGGCAGCACATTGTTGCAACGCGGATGGGGTTGATTCTGGTGTGTACATGTGTAGAACAGTGTGGGATTCACAAACGTGGTGTTTTGACCCCAGCATGTACCCAAAGCAACTGACTTAGGGCTATCCTGGTGCTGGAATCTTGGTGCAAAAAGTGGGCCCGCGGGGTGACTTCTTGCAACCGCGGCTTTAGAGGCGGACCTTGGGGGAATCGAAGGGGGGGGT
>CAMXCT020001532.1:0-31650 GCA_947184155.2 Cladocopium goreaui
TTTCGCGCATCTGCATCTTCTTTCTCTTTCTCTTCTCTGATCTTCTCTCTTCTAATCTTTCTCTTCTCTCTGCCTCTGCCCTGCTCTGCTTTTCATCTGTCCATATTGTCGGAAGTTTGACTTCTAAACTTCCTTCGATCATTAATTATCATTCATCATCATCTATCACCTGCTGTCACCAGCTGTCATCTTTCAAAATCTGACATGATTTGATGGTTCCCTTTGAATTTAACTGAGGATCCCGACATCCCTGTCTGGGGCGAGAAGCATTCCACGCTGCTGAGGCATTGAGCCTCTCCATTGACACCGCCCAACACATAGATCCTCAGCAGGGGGTGATCAGGGTTCCCATATCCATTTTGCCGTTGATTGCCGTTTCCAATATTGGAATGATCCCCATCCAACCAGCGAATAACCCAATAACAACCCTACATATACAATATATATATATGCAGATGTGTACAGTATACATGGTGAATCTCCACCATCTCTTCGATTTCAGAATATTTGACAGGTCTCCCCACATGCTGTTGGCTGCCACTGCAGCACAGCTCTCCCTGGATTCAGCCATGGGGGACACCGTCTCCCAGACCTCAGGACGGGGTGTGGAAATGTGGAAATGGCGATTACCTTCACATCTTCAACGCTACTTAGATCTACTTAGTACTTCAATGACACTTCAACTTGTGAACCCAGCCGTGCCACCTCCCTAAACCTCTCTTCTAAAGTTGGCCCAGCAAAACTACTACTTACTAAGACTTGCGCCATCTTGCGCCTTCTGAGGTGCCTACGCAGCTCTTGGAGTCGAATTTCTCCACAGAGCTTAGAGTCTCAGCCTCTCTGAAGTTGGCTTCGTCGACGGGGTGAATGCATTCAGGTAGTGTCTAATTAGTCTAACTAGTCTAACTAGTCTAACTAGTCTAACTCAACATAGTCCCGTCTGTGAAATGCATCTGATTTCCCAAAAATCCAAGTGACCCAATTTTTTATAGCTTTAAGAGAGCGCGTGAGCATCACAAGGTGGTCGTCCAGACAGGGAATGAGTCGCATGTGCAGCTGTTTTTAAATCTACCAACAGTAAACATCACACCATGAAACATACACTCTCAAATCAGCCAGCTTAGATCAAAGAGAAAACCATCATGTGAAGCCTAAAAGTGCAATGTAGTCAATGATTAGATATCTCCACCACGGTTTGCACAAGCTCAATAGACAGCTCCATAGACAGCTCCCTTCCAGAGGTCCAAACGCTAGAATCGGCCCCGCCAATGGCGTACACCTGGCAGCATTTGGATTGACTTCGTTCGCATGCCGCTGTTCTCGCGGGCAGAGAGGTTGTGGCTGGTCGTCACATTTCTGAAGTTAGTAACAACACTCTCTTGACGATACTCTGCAACAAGCAAACGCGGCAAGCCATCATTTTCCCTTCAATACTCATGAGCACCTGCGAAGGGAAGAGGGCTGGAAACTCTGAGAGCATGCTACCTGCAGCAAAGATTTTGCCAGCAAGATTCTGGTCACAGAGATGTGCCCCAATTCCAGTCCAAAATGTCCAGAGTGAAGATGCTGTATAAGCTGCGGAGAATTGCTGACATCTCAACCTCTCAAAATCGAATGTAGCATAGCTGAATTGAAGCTGACACTGTTGCCGCAGATGCAGGTAGCCACCACTACTAGGGATCCCTGCCCACACCACCACGCAGCGCACGGGAGGCAGCTGCCAGAGGTGCTACACTTGCAGCCTCAGGGGGACAACCAGTTGGTCTGAAAGCAAACACAAGTCATGGCAGGCTGCAAAATCATCCAAATTGAATTTGTCACTTATCATATTAATTCACCTTTCTATATACAGCCATCCTCTGGAAGATTTTCAATAAGCAAACTCATGGCTTGTCCACTCTATCAAAAAGCACGCTGGGGCTTCCAGACCCCTGCACCAGCAGCCGTGGCCAAGGCTAGCTCCTTGCTGTTGGAAAAACATCCCCACTCTACATTCATGGCGTTGTTGGACATATCCCTGCAAGGTCGTAATAGAAGTACGGGTCTAAATTAGAAGCCATGTGAATTTGGTGCTTCTAGGGATGTCACAAAAATAGACACAAACCAAATATGTACAACCAGCTTGCCTAATGGCCTCATGTGATACAATACATCCATATAGTACCCCAAGAGCTTAGAAGAGCTCCAGGAGCTTTGCCGTGGACACGTTCGACATATTCCTGCTGATGAAATATTCTGCACTCTTCTGAGACTCTTCTGAGACTCTTCTGTATTCTGGTTGCAAACTGATCCATCAAACAACTCGTGGCTTGTTGAAGTCACTTGCTCTTCCTTTCACCCAACGTCCCGGGCCACCCGGATCTGCACCACCGCATCAAGGCTGCCAGGCCATGGCCCTGGGTGTCGTTTGATGACCTGCCAAGGCAAGGAATCTGGCCCTGGCTTCGCATGTCCCTTTCCGATTCCACCTCCGCGAAGCGACGCCGGTGCAAGCTAGCCAAGAAGCGCACTGGCGCCAGCGCCCCGGATGCCTGGCGAAACAGGATCCCAACGAAAAACACGCCTTTGAAAGTCAACGGATGCAAACAGACTTACAAGTTTCCTATGAAAGCTACCACAGTTTGGTATTCTCGCTCACCACACGAAGCTTGAGCAATGTTCGGCTGGTGGCTCCAAAGTCACCGGCCTCCAAACACTCCCGGAGAGCCTCACCCTCTTCACGCAGCTGCACCTGCCTCAAGGGCTTTCGAAATGTTTTGAAGAGTCAAGCCCTTGAGGCAACCCTCCGTCAGCAACACAAGAGGCCACACAAACCAAACCTGAAAGAATGATAAAGCATGAGAAAGAATATATCATAATATATCGGACAAGTCTCCTTACACAAAATGCCTTCGAAGAAAAAACAACACAAACGCAAGCCTCGAGGCCTCGAGGCACTTTGCACAAGCTGCATGGACTTTTTTGCCACTCGACTCTGCGCAAAGTCGTCTCTGGCTTCGAACCAAGATACTATCTCAAGTTCACGCAGAGAAATTGGCGCAAACCTTTGAATACTGTAGCAAAGCCGATCAAAATTCCTGAGAACTAGACTTGAACACATACAAGATCATACAAGCAGGCCTCCAATCTGACTGCAATGGCTGCTGTGGGACATCTAATCTGATGATCGCTTGCAGTACTTGTTCTCCAACTTACGAATGCCTTAGTGAAAGACAAAAGGTTTGAAGTAGCTGGCGCGATTGGCTGTCAAATATGCACTGTCTTTGTCAAACATCTTCCATGTGTGACACATGTGCCCAGGCTGTAGATCTTCTGGGCGAAACCATAAAGTTGTGCAAATTGGAATGTAAATGATGCAAGTGCTGTCAACATAAAAGTAACAGTTTTTCTTTAAGCAGTATGAAAGGTGAGCGATTGTCACATTGCGCTGCCCTACTGGCATGGCTGGGGAAGCAGACTATAGACTGGTGCCGAGACACCGTCAATCACTTCGTCGATTGCTTCCATCAAGCTGCTCCCAAATTCGTGGGCGTTTAGCAACACCTTGCCATTGCCGCTTTTCCACTCATCCTGCGAGAGAAACCAAGATTTGAATGCTTGCTACGCCCTTCCAGGCAATTGCACTTGACACTTGTTGAAGTTCTTAAAATACGATACGCTATTGCTATTGCTATCTACAAGACCCTAGCAAATGATTGGATCCCTGAATGTATGCTCTTCCCTGAAGTCCTGCAAATTCATGAGACGCCGCAGTGTGAGTTGGTCTGTAATTCCAAGCGCTTCAAGATCTTCTTTTCCACTTAACACCTCAAGAAAGGCTCGGCCTGAGATGTTGTTCGTCAACAACACGGCTGCAGCCTCCCCAAGATCAAACTCAATGAGGACTTGGTCCAACATCTTTGCATTCCAGCAAGCTGCGTCCAAACTGCTGGCTTGATAGTTTGGAAGCTGGTTTTTCAGATGCTCAATCTTGTGTGGCACGCTTGAAGACGCTGAATGTCATCCTGGATAGTCTTGAGATGGTTCCCCATCTGCTGCCCCATGCTTCTGATCTGCCGCACTTCGGACAAGTTTTCTTTTTTTTCAATCTGGATCTGATCAAAATCCGAGCGGAGACCCAGAGATAAGAACTTTGTGGACAGAGTTGCAACTGCAAATCCGAATGCCCCAAAAAAAAGCGAAGCAAGACCCGGCCGGTGTTTCATCGAAACAGAAGTGGCAAAGGAAACACAAATGCTTCCAGACAGAACCAGATCAGGAGGTGCAACGATGACTTTGAGGGGCGTGTACACATACTTGATGTATTTCGTGATGTTGTATGTGCGACATAGGTTGGCTTCCTGTTCATGCATGCATTGGTCGTATCCTCCTTCAGTCTTCCTGAATTCTTCCTCACATTCCTGGACCATGTTCAGCAAATCATTCATTTTTTCACCAAAGATATGCGTCTGGATTTGGGAAATTCCGTTCTGCGCATTCTTCACATCATCATCTTTAAGTCCAGAACGTTCGATGATATCAACAACACGTTTGCCCTCCACGGCGCGGACCTGTTGGACATCAGCCAACAAACTCTGAAGCCTTGCAGGAAGAGAGGTCTTCAAATGCAGAACTGAAGCCAGGCTCTTGCCCACCACATTCCTTGGCATATCACAACTACCAATATTTGACAAAGGCAAGCGATGTTCCAAGTGCGCGTAAAACTCACTGGGGAAGCAATCAATGAATTTCACCACAACCTGCCAAGTTGCTCAATCTTGTTGGCCAACGTGACATTGGAGGGCTCAAGCCCATGGTGTAGTTTCTCGACAAAATCCCTGGCGCGCCGAACCTCTTCGATGTTGTAGACTCCCTGCTGCAAGCTGTCGTTCTTTGGCACATCTCGTGCCACAACCTTGCAATCAATCTTGGGCCAACTACTACTTTCCATATTATGCGGAACAAGGTGAACTAACTAATTACATTGAATTACCCTCAAAATGGAGAAGACGCTGTAAATCGCTTCAATACTATCACACTCACGCACCCCTAGGACAGGTTTCCAACAGAAACGTTTCCCTATAGATTTTCAGTAAGTCGTTTGATCAGAATCATGACAACGAAAATGTTTCCCTATATATAGTAAATGGATGGGAACAGACGGGAAGAAAGAGGCCAAAAAGAACTGGGCATTTCTTGGTTGACAGGTTTGGTGGCTACAGTTTTTTCATGATTGACCGATTTATTTCGGATTGAGCCGATCAAAGAATGCGTCAGCAAATGACTCCATGACTGTGATTGCGTATATACATCATGCAAAAACAAATCGCGGAACCAATCCGCCGACCCCGGCAGACGCAAGGGGGAGCGCGCCAGGGAATAATACTTTTGACCCTTGTTTCGGACTACTACCACCTCCACTACCATGGTGTTTTCCCATTCGGCAGCTGTCTTTTGAACAGAAGGAGCAGCAGCAGCAGCAACAGCAGCAGCAGCAACCAGCAGCAGCTGGACTGGATGGTGTTTTCCCATCTGGCAACTGTTTTTTGGAGTGCGTGTCTGTCGAAAAATCCGCCGACCCCGGCTGCGCAAGGGGGAGCGCGCCAGGGAATAAGACAAAAGTTTGCCACCGCCAGCTACTACTACTACTACTACTACTACTACTACTACTACTACTGCAGAAAACAGCAGAAGTCAAACTACAGAAGTCAAACTACAGAAGTCATAGCTTTCTAGTATGATTTCCGAAGGGACGTTCCGGCCTCCGGGGAGCTGTGGTTTTGCGCGGTCTTTCCTCGCCCAAGAACCGCGTTTTGGAGCGGGACAAGTAGCTCAGAAATCTCCTCATTTTCTATGGGTTTCAGAAGTTACGTTAGGCACTTTTTCGCCGCCTTTTTTGCGCCTTCTCCGTCCTTCACTGCCATGGTGTTTCCCCGTCCGGGGGCTGTGGTTTTGCGCGGTCTTTCCTCGCCCAAGAACCGCGTTTTGGAGCGGGACAAGTAGCTCAGAAATCTCCTCATTTTCTATGGGTTTCAGAAGTTACGTTAGGCACTTTTTCGCCGCCTTTTTTGCGCCTTCTCCGTCCTTCACTGCCATGGTGTTTCCCTGTCCGGGGGCTGTGGTTTTGCGCGGTCTTTCCTCGCCCAAGAACCGCGTTTTGGAGCGGGACAAGTAGCTCAGAAATCTCCTCATTTTCTATGGGTTTCAGAAGTTACGTTAGGCACTTTTTCGCCGCCTTTTTTGCGCCTTCTCCGTCCTTCACTGCCATGGTGTTTCCCCGTCCGGGGGCTGTGGTTTTGCGCGGTCTTTCCTCGCCCAAGAACCGCGTTTTGGAGCGGGACAAGTAGCTCAGAAATCTCCTCATTTTCTATGGGTTTCAGAAGTTACGTTAGGCACTTTTTCGCCGCCTTTTTTCCGCCTTCTCCGTCCTCACTGCCATGGTTTGCCCCGTCGGGGCTGTGGTTTTGACGGTCTTTCCCGCCCAAGAACCGCGTTTTGGAGCCGGACAAGTAGCCAGAAATCTCCTTATTTTCTGATGGTTTCAGAGTTACGTTAGGCACTTTTCGCCGCCTTTTTTGCGCCTTCTCCGTCCTTCACTGCCATGGTGTTTCCCCGTCCGGGGGCTGTGGTTTTGCGCGGTCTTTCCTCGCCCAAGAACCGCGTTTTGGAGCGGGACAAGTAGCTCAGAAATCTCCTCATTTTCTATGGGTTTCAGAAGTTACGTTAGGCACTTTTTCGCCGCCTTTTTTGCGCCTTCGCCGTCCTTCACTGCCATGGTGTTTCCCTGTCCGGGGGCTGTGGTTTTGCGCGGTCTTTCCTCGCCCAAGAACCGCGTTTTGGAGCGGGACAAGTAGCTCAGAAATCTCCTCATTTTCTATGGGTTTCAGAAGTTACGTTAGGCACTTTTTCGCTGCCTTTTTTGCGCCTTCTCCGTCCTTCACTGCCATGGTGTTTCCCCGTCCGGGGGCTGTGGTTTTGCGCGGTCTTTCCTCGCCCAAGAACCGCGTTTTGGAGCGGGACAAGTAGCTCCGAAATCTCCTCATTTTCTCTGGGTTTCAGAAGTTACGTTAGGCACTTTTTCGCCGCCTTTTTTGCGCCTTCTCCGTCCTTCACTGCCATGGTGTTTCCCCGTCCGGGGGCTGTGGTTTTGCGCGGTCTTTCCTCGCCCAAGAACCGCGTTTTGGAGCGGGACAAGTAGCTCAGAAATCTCCTTATTTTCTATGGGTTTCAGAAGTTACGTTAGGCACTTTTTCGCCGCCTTTTTTGCGCCTTCTCCGTCCTTCACTGCCATGGTGTTTCCCTGTCCAGAAGAAAACGTTGCTGACAAAAGGTTGCGACAGACGGGTTCACTCCGATCTAAGTTGCCATTCTGTTCGAGGGCACGTGCGACCGTTTGCTTGCTTGTGCTTGCTTCGGATGCGTCCTGTTTTTTTGGTGCTGTGAATGAAGATCCACACGTCGGGCAAGTGTGCACATAGCGCTGTGTGGGGCGAACGAAACCATTTTCGACACGGAACTGTTTCCCACAAATGCGACGATGGTTAATCTGTCCAGTAGCAACAAACGATGTCACAACGCCTTTGCAGAAAGGACAAGGACAGGTGTATACGTACTCCGCTTGGGTTGTAGTTGTTTTTTTCCATTGCTCGTCTCGGAGAGGACAGAAGACGCCAGGTCAGCAGCGCGCATGTCGAAAGGATTGGACTGATCAAGTGTGCGAGAGTTTGCCACCGCCAGCTACTACTACTACTACAACAACAACAGCAGAAAACAGCAGAAGTCAAACTACAGAAGTCATAGCTTTCTAGTAGGATTTCAGAAGGGACGTTCCGGCCTCCGGGGAGCTGTGGTTTTGCGCGGTCTTTCCTCGCCCAAGAACCGCGTTTTGGAGCGGGACAAGTAGCTCAGAAATCTCCTCATTTTCTATGGGTTTCAGAAGTTACGTTAGGCACTTTTTCGCCGCCTTTTTTGCGCCTTCTCCGTCCTTCACTGCCATGGTGTTTCCCCGTCCGGGGGCTGTGGTTTTGCGCGGTCTTTCCTCGCCCAAGAAACGCGTTTTGGAGCGGGACAAGTAGCTCAGAAATCTCCTCATTTTCTATGGATTTCAGAAGTTACGTTAGGCACTTTTTCGCCGCCTTTTTTGCGCCTTCTCCGTCCTTCACTGCCATGGTGTTTCCCCGTCCGGGGGCTGTGGTTTTGCGCGGTCTTTCCTCGCCCAAGAACCGCGTTTTGGAGCGGGACAAGTAGCTCAGAAATCTCATTTTCTATGGGTTTCAGAAGTTACGTTAGGCACTTTTTCGCCGCCTTTTTTGCGCCTTCTCCGTCCTTCACTGCCATGGTGTTTCCCCGTCCGGGGGCTGTGGTTTTGCGCGGTCTTTCCTCGCCCAAGAACCGCGTTTTGGAGCGGGACAAGTAGCTCCGAAATCTCCTCATTTTCTATGGGTTTCAGAAGTTACGTTAGGCACTTTTTCGCCGCCTTTTTTGCGCCTTCTCCGTCCTTCACTGCCATGGTGTTTCCCCGTCCGGGGGCTGTGGTTTTGCGCGGTCTTTCCTCGCCCAAGAACCGCGTTTTGGAGCGGGACAAGTAGCTCCGAAATCTCCTCATTTTCTATGGGTTTCAGAAGTTACGTTAGTCACTTTTTCGCCGCCTTTTTTGCGTCTTCTCCGTCCTTCACTGCCATGGTGTTTCCCCGTCCGGGGGCTGTGGTTTTGCGCGGTCTTTCCTCGCCCAAGAAACGCGTTTTGGAGCGGGACAAGTAGCTCAGAAATCTCCTCATTTTCTATGGGTTTCAGAAGTTACGTTAGGCACTTTTTCGCCGCCTTTTTTGCGCCTTCTCCGTCCTTCACTGCCATGGTGTTTCCCCGTCCGGGGGCTGTGGTTTTGCGCGGTCTTTCCTCGCCCAAGAACCGCGTTTTGGAGCGGGACAAGTAGCTCCGAAATCTCCTCATTTTCTCTGGGTTTCAGAAGTTACGTTAGGCACTTTTTCGCCGCCTTTTTTGCGCCTTCTCCGTCCTTCACTGCCATGGTGTTTCCCCGTCCGGGGGCTGTGGTTTTGCGCGGTCTTTCCTCGCCCAAGAACTGCGTTTTGGAGCGGGACAAGTAGCTCCGAAATCTCCTCATTTTCTATGGGTTTCAGAAGTTACGTTAGGCACTTTTTCGCCGCCTTTTTTGTGCCTTCTCCGTCCTTCACTGCCAAACTACTTGTTTCAACCGAAAATCTTGTCAAGGTTTTCAAACATTCATGTGGGTAGTTTCTTTAGAGTTTCATTTAGGATTTCATTCATGAAGGGTCAAAAAAACACGGAAAACAAGGTGGAGGATCCAAAAAAACAAGGTCCCCGTATACTTTGATAAACTATCATGCACCTGTGCGGCGCAACCATGCACCTGTGCGGCGCAACACTAGCTGCATAATAATAGGGCCAAAACTATCGTATAGATATATATATATATTATCTAACTATTGTACAGTTACTTAGATCCGTGAACCCATAAAACCATAGGATCATAATATCAACATGCACCCAAATGAAAAACCCATTTACAAATGAAAATTCAAACCTATCAAATATAGTTCACAACAATATACATAGGAAAAAGATCGAAAGCCTCAGAATTTAGTTTGCTTCCTTGCCGATTCTTCCGGGGTCGGCGGCAGGGGCAGCAGCCCTTAAATTCGGCTCCGCCGGCTCCACACGAGTACGCTGACAAATGCGTCGACCGTCCCAGAGCGACTAGAGCTCTATGGTGAGGCGCGCCCCAAGCCGCCGACCCTCCGACGCCGGGCTCCGAAAAACACCAAAAATCCTTCAGGAGGGTGGGGGAGAGCTTTTTGGACGGAATCCGGGTCGCTCATAAGCGTCTCCAAGAGCAAAATCCCGCCCCCCCCCGTTTGGAGGGTACCTAAAATCGGAAAAAAGCGCCGTTTTGACACATTTTTCGGACGATTTTTCGCTTTTCGAAAGTCACAGAATGCTGTAAATTACAACATTTTTGCGTTTTAACGTCTTTTGCGGGAGCCATGCAAAAACGCAGAAAATGCTGTAAATACCAATACTTTTTGGACCCGAGATGCACAAAACACTGCAAATACCAGTGTTTTTGAAAGCCAAGCAAAAAAAACACCGTAAATTACAACATTTTTGGCGGGATGATCGCAAAAAATGCTGGTATTCACATGGTTTTTGCAATTTCAAGAAAACGTGGAAGGCACGAAACACTGTAAATAGCGGTGTTTTTGCCACTGTTGGACGCCGAAACGCTGGTATTTACGCAGTTTTTTCCCCGTGGCGGCGCCAAACCCCTGTAAATTACAGCATTATCTTCCCTTTTTGAACCGATTTTTTGCCTTGATGAACGCAAAAAACGCTGGTACTTACGCGTTTTTCAAAAAATCGAAGATCGTGACGTGAACGAAACCGTATAAATAACAGTGTTTTAGCCACTTTCGGGGACTAAAACTGTGGTATTTACGCGGGTTCTTGCCATCTGACAGCGCAAAATGCTGTAAATTACAGCACTTTGTGCGCTGTTTATGTTCAATTTTTTAACCTGCGATGCTTTCACCTGTTCTTTGCATTCTTCCACAAGAAACCATGTTGCAGATTGAAACTGGACGACAGCGTGACCCGAAAGAAAGCTGGATGGAGGAGTCGCACAGAAGCTTTTACACACAGACGCGTTTGCACATAGAAGCTTTTACACAGAGAAGCCTTTACACAGAGGAGCCTTTACACACAAAAGCATTTGCACACAGCAAGCTTTTACACACACAGGGGCTTTTACACAGAGAAGTCCTTACACAAAGGAGCTTTTTACACGCAGAAGGTTTTACACAGAGAAGTCTTTACTCCAAGGAGCTTTTGCACACAAACGTCTAGGAGCTTTTTCACACAGAACTTTTTACACGAAGAAGGCCTGACAGAGAGAGTTTTTAAAAAACAGACGCGTTTGCACACAGAAGCTTTTACACAGAGAAGCCTCTACACAGAGGAGCTTTTACACACAAAAGCATTTACACACACAGGGGCTTTTACACAGAGAAGTCTTTACACAAAGGAGCTTTTTACACACAGAAGGTTTTACACAGAGAAGTCTTTACTCTAAGGAGCTTTTGCACACAAACGTCTAGGAGCTTTTTCACACAGAACTTTTTACACGAAGAAGGCCTGACAGAGAGAGTTTTTAAAAAACAGACGCGTTTGCACACAGAAGCTTTTACACAGAGAAGCCTTTACACAGAGGAGCTTTTACACACAAAAGCATTTACACACACAGGGGCTTTTACACAGAGAAGTCTTTACACAAAGGAGCTTTTACACACAGAAGGTTTTACACAGAGAAGTCTTTACTCTAAGGAGCTTTTGCACACAAACGTCTAGGAGCCTTTGCACACAGAAGCTGTTACACAAAGAAGTCTTTACACAGATATATAGCTTGCACACACAGACGCGTTTACACACAGAAGCTTTTACACAAAGAAGCCTTGACACTTTACACAGAGAGTTTTTACACACGGAAGCTTTTACACACAGTGAAATCTTTACACAGACGTTTCACACAGAGACGCTTTCACACACAGAAGCTTTTACACAAAGAAGTCTTTACACAAAGTGGTTTTTACACACGAAACTTTTACACACAAAAGCTTTTACACAGAGAAGTCTTTGCACAGAGGCGCCTTTACACGAAGTAACAAGTTGAAATTGGCAGCAGTTCTTCGGGAAAAACCCTTGGCAGGAGCTTTCGGGAACTCACTTGCTCCCCAAAAAAGCCGTCTATTTCCAACAAAGTTCCTATTCCATGAGCGTTTTTCAAAAAACATAAGGAATATATTTCTGAAGCAGGTCCACACCCAAAAGCTTTCAAGCCCACACTGCGATGAAATGGAGGGTCGAGAAATCCGGCGGAGCCGACGAGGGGCGTCAGCCCTTAAAATCCGGGCGCCGGCCCCGCGCCCGTGTCCTTGCCGGAGGCCTTCGGTGGTAACCGAAGGTTATTAAGCGCTTACGCGCGACAGCCGGCCAGGGGCCCAACTATGTTGGCCCATCATGTGGCTATATGTTGGCCTATGTTGGCGTATGTTGGCCTATCTTGCGGGCAACGAGGGCCCATCTTGTGGCCATGTTGGCCTATGTTTGCCTCATGTTGGCCCATGTTGAGCCAAAAGATCCGAAAAATGGGAACAGCAAAAAAACGCTGTAAAACGCAGGATATTTGATGGTCGGCGGCCTATCTTGGGGCTATGTTGGCCCATCTTGGGGCTATGTTGGGCCATCTTGAGGGCAATGTGGGCCCATCTTGGGGCTATGTTGGCCCATCTTGGGGCTATGTTGGCCCATCTTGGGGCTATGTTGGCCCATCTTGGGGGCTATGTTGGCCCATGTTGGGGCTATGTTGGCCCATCTTGAGGCCTATGTTGGCCCATGTTGACCCATCTTAAACCACAAGATCCGAAAAATGGGAAAAAATGGGAAGAGCACAAAACACCGTAAAACAGGACAGTTTTTGGCGACACGAGGTGGTCGGCGGCAGGGGGCGCGGCCCCTCTCTCCTACGGAGAGGAGAGAAACGCCTTCGGCAAGGACACGGCCAGGGGGCCCCTGGCCGGATATACGGCTGCCGCCCCTGCCGCCGACCGGCTCCGCCGGCTCTGCCCGATTCCGGTTCACCCCCGGTCCACGATTATCGTTGTAATTTACAGTGTATTCTGCGTGTGGTGTTCAAAAAACATCGTTTTTTACAGGGTTTTGTGGCCTTCGCCGTCTCCAGGTTTCATCTCGGCGACGTTAAAAAACCATGGGTTTTTCATGGTTTTGGGTCTTAGGAAGGGGTCCGGAACGGAAAACTAGACATCTTGACGGCCTTGGTGCCAACATAGGGCCAACATTGGGCAAGATGTGGGCTACATGGGTCAACATACGGCTAAGATAGGGGCAAGCCTGCGCCAACATAGGGGCCAAGATGTGGGCTACATGGGCCGACATAAGGCCAAGATAGGGACTACATAGGCCAAGGTAGGGCCAACATCGGCCAACATGTGGGCTACCTGGGTCGACATTACGCCAAGATGTGGGCTACATGGGCCAACCTAGGGCCAAGACAGGGGCAAAACTGCGCCCAAATAGGGCCAACATCGGCCAACAACAACAACAACAACAACCACAACCACAACCACAACCACAACCACAACCACAACAACAACAACAACAACAAAAACAACAAAAACAAAAAAAAAACAAAAAAAACAAGGACGACAACGACAACAAAAAAACATGGACGACAACGACAACCACAACCACAACAACAACAACAACAACAACAACAACAACAACAACTTGGTAAAGCCACCAAGATGGCGCCAACCTAGGCCGAGGTAGGCGCAACCTCGCCCAAGATGTGAGCCACCAGGGTCGAATTCAAACCCAGCTCGGGCTGACGGGTCTGCTTTTGCCGGCGCCCGGCTGTCAGGCGTAAGCCTCATAAATCCGGGCGCCGGCCCCGGGCCCGTGGCATTGCCGGAGGCCTTCGGTGGTAACCGAAGTTATATACGGCTGCCGCCCCTGCCGCCGACCACCTCCGGTCAATTCCGCCCCACCCCCGGTTCACCCCCGGCTCACCCTGTGTTCACGATTATCGTTGTAATTTACAGTGTATTCTGCGTGTGGTGTCAAAAAACATCGTTTTTTACAGCGTGGCCTTCGCCGTCTCCGGATTTCATCTCGGCGACGTTAAAAAACCATGGGTTTTTCATGGTTTTGGGTCTTAGGAAGGGGTCCGGAACGGAAAACTGGACGTCTTGACGGCCTTGGTGCCAACATAGGGCCAACATCGGCCAAGGTGTGGGCTACATGGGTCAACATAAGGCTAAGATAGGGGCAAGCCTGCGCCAACATAGGGCCAACATCGGCCAAGATGTGGGCCACATGGGCCGACAGAAGGGCTAGATGGGTCAACATACGGCTAAGATAGGGGCAAGCCTGCGCCAACATAGGGCCAACATCGGCCAAGATGTGGGCTACATGGGCCGACATAAGGCCAAGATAGGGACTACATAGGCCAAGATAGGGCCAACATCGGCCAAGATGTGGGTGACCTGACGCCAAGATGTGGGCTACATGGGCCAACCTAGGGCCAAGACAGGGGCAAAACTGCGCCCAAATAGGGCCAACATCGGCCAACAACAACAACAACAACAACAACAACACAACAACAACTTTTCACTTTTCACTTTCACTTTCACTGCATGAAAAGGTCCAGGCCTTTGCTGCTCTTGCAGATTCTCGAATTATAAATTAGGGAAAATGGTGTCACGGCAATACTTGGAAATCTGGCAGCCAGGTCTCTCTTTGGAGAAAAGAGCTGGCACGCTCAGCTCCCTGGAGCCACCGAAATAAGTCTTCCGTGATCGGAGGTGCTACACGAAAAAGCCGTTGACGCTCGCAATGGGCTAATTGCTGTACAATCGTGAAAGCAAGTCCTTTACAAAATTGTGGTGGATACTCCTTGTGTTGCGCCGTCCTGTACACTCCAGTTGCGTCTCTGCCAATAGCGACATTGCTGGGCCGCGGTGTCGTCAGATCAGCGTGCATGTAGAGATCGCGACAAAAGTGTGGCATCTGGAAATGTAGTAGACCGGTAGGCTTAACAACAGTTGCGCCCCAAAGGAATTGGCTCACGTGTGCTAATCGAGCATCCGGGTGCTGAAGCAACACTTCCAAGAGGGAACTTGTCCAGATACTGGGACGGCTTGGGTCATGGGGTTTTGCTGGATGTTCTGAAACAAAGCAGCCCCCCTGAGTCATATGGTGTCCCAGGGCTATCGCAGCCTGTTGGAAAAAATTTCCTCCAATATGACACTGCTTGAGCTCCTTGGCTGTGAGTCCTTCAACGCCGAGGAGTCGCTCGGCTGAGCGCAAGGGACGAGGTCCTGGATGTGCAGGATCAGCATCAGGAGACACATAAAAACGTGCCTCACTGAACGTCTCGCACGGAGACCCCACGAGGGTCGCAGCAACAACTCCCGCCTCATACATCTGTAAGATGGCTTTCCAGGAAGGGGAACCTAGGGCAAGGTTGCCAAACTCCAGCGACACTGCAGTGTCGACAGAGAGCACAACAAGTGAAATGCCTCTAGACGCAGCAAATGTATGTAGCTGCGCATGAACATCACCTTCTCGGCGTCTTCCACTGAACAAATGCAGAACAAGGTAAACCGACTGTCCATCAGGCATCGTCAGCTTAGGCACAGGTCGCACTTCGGGCAAATCTAAAAATGTCAGATTGCGAATCTGGCTCAACCAAGGTACCTGTTCGGCAAAGGCTCGTACAACCGTTTGCTGGGAGCGGCTACTAATCTTCGGGTGCTTGATAGGATCACTAGGCATGCGATTTGCCCTGTGCGGCAAAGGGGCAGCCTGGGCGCAAGTGAGGATTCCGGCTTCGAGATGGGCAATTGTTGATATCGTTCCAATTGCGAAGCAAACTCTGCAAAGATCTCATCGACGTCATACTCAGCAACCCCATCTTCAAACGTATCAACAACGTCAGGCAGCCAATGCTCACCCCACAGAAGAAAAACACGTTCCAACCATGGGTCCAAATTGCAGTCAAAGGCCGCCGGGCAGGAGTATAACACGTCAATCCATGCATCAGTCAGCTGTGACTTGTCCTCTGCAGTAGGGCCCTGTGGGTAGAAAGTCCGAAACCAACATAATGTAGCTTCCTCAAGAGCTGCACCAAGCGCTTCACCTGTTTGAAGCTCATCCTCAGGGACACAAGGGATGTGCAATCTGTCATGACAAGCCGCAAGTTCAGTCTGGAGTTGCATACGCTGATGGTCCTTCACAGTCAATGGGCTCACCTGTGGGCTTTCAACTTGTAGCGCGTCACGGCGCTGAAGACCAGCAACCTGCGGCAGCATGCCTTCATCAACTTTGGCATATTCAACCTGTCGGCCCTGCGATGACAGTGCTGCAAAACAGGGATTGTAGCCAAAGCGTTTTGGGATGAACGCAAGGTGTTGCTGCAGCCTCTGCGTAGACCAAAGGAACTTCCCACAATGGAGGCATGTGCACCCTTGTAAGAAAGGACGTTCAGCTGAGAAAATCTGATGAGACTTCCGTTGATGTGCTAACAGGCCTCTCCTAGTGTCAAAGGTGCGCCCACAAAAGCAAGCAAAAAGGTCATCAAGCGGTGCTGCAGGATCCCCAGGGTGATCAAATGAAGCACCGGCCAATCGCAGCACAACAACAAAAAAAACAAGGACGACAACGACAACAAAAAACATGGACGACAACCACAACCACAACCACAACAACAACACCAACAACAACAACGACGACGACAACAAAAACCAAGGACAACAACCACAACAACAACAACAACAACAACAACAACAACAACAAACAAGGACGACAACGACAACAACAACAACCACAACAACAAGAACAAAACCAACAACAACAACAACAACAACAACAACAACAACAACAACAACAACAACAACAACAACAACAACAACAACCACGACGACGACGACGACGACGACAACAACAACAACAACAACAACAACAACAACAACAACAACGACGACGACAACGACAACGACAACAACAACAACAAGAAGAAGAACAACGACAACAACACGAACAACGACGACAACAACAACAACAACGACAACAACAACAACAACAACCACAACAACAACAACAACACCAACAGCACCAACAATACCAACCACAATACCAACCACAACCACAACAACAACAACAACAACAACAACAACAACAACAACAACAACAACAACAACAACGACAACAACACCCGCTCGGGCTGCCGGGTCTGCTTTTGCCGGCGCCCGGCTGTCAGGCGTAAGCCTCATAAATAACAAAACACTCTACACGAGCAGCATGGATCGCCTGAATCCTGTTTCCGCTTTCCACAGGATAGGATTCCATCATCATGATGTGTCCAACGGTATTGGCTTTCCTTTTGCCGTGAAATACACTACCTTGAAAAACTATCCCCCCACGCCCCTAGCTATACCGTTCCAATTTCCCGAGATCTAGAGTGTACACCATCCACAAACTCTAGATTCTGTACCATCGGATGGATGTAGACCAGAAATAAAGGTTTTGAGACAGGCAACCTGCATTTCCATTTCTGGTTTTCCCAAAACCGGGTTTTCCATACTTGGCCCCTCTACAGCCCAGGTGTGCGGCAACTCAGAAGCCATTTTGGCTTTCCCGTGATCTGGGGGAAGATCATGGGATCATAATACATGAGATAAATCACCGATATCCAGAGATACCATTAACATATCATAGAACACAGTATGTTCATGCAAGATCTTCCATGGATCAAATATGGGAAACACATCCGCATTAGGTGGATCATGTTCTCAAAGTTCTATGATGGTCACCATAAAGATCCGTGGATCACCTGGGTCCAATGACGATGGATACGGCTATCCATGCAATGTGATATAGCAAGATATCATAGGATGCTAAGAGGATCAGTGTAAGTGATGCCACATTGCAAGCTACCTGAAATTTATGGCCACCAGCCAGCCCCGGCCGCAACGGCCGCAAGGATCATTGATGCTTCCCACGGCTTTGTTTTGGCTGCACACATGTGAGTCATCTTCAAAATCAATACATTGCTGTGACCGTGCTGCCTGGGAGTTGAGGATTCGGCGTATTGCACCTGGATATCCATTGAAGCCACGCCAATGTGACAGGCCCCGGCGTCTTGGGACAATGAAAATTCAATAAAAAATCTAAGCACTATAGATGTTTATCTGGATTTATGGATATATCATGATATATCTATAGATTTCATGAATGTTTCTTTTCATGGCATAATAAGAAAGGGGAATCGTATCGAGATGTTGCCAGGATCCATCAGGTGGTTTCTCTGTTCGCCAGGGTACTTAATCTGCAGCCGCACATCTTCTTCTGGCCTGGCAGAAGCGGATGTGTGAAAATCATGGCCTCGCCTTTTTTTAGGGATTCCTATGACATCCTTCAAAATTTCCCCAATCTTCATCACAACACACCATCTTTTTTGTATCGAAATGGATCGGAGATGGACCTCCATGTGATGAGATTGGCGGTAAAACAACATGGTACCCAAGAATTGGATTATCTCTTGCCCCCCATGGGGTATCCTGCCCCATGCCATTACATCTCAATGGAAACGCTTCATCTCAGTCGAACTGAAATGCTATCCATGCCCATCTCAGAAGGTATTTCCCATTTTCAATATCTAGAATCATCCAAATAGTCTAAAACCATCAAAGATATATAAGATCATCGATGTAAAATCACCTAAGATCATCTAGAATTCCCTGGTTTCTTCTCATTTTGCCAACCATTTCGTGGCCAGTTTATGGCTCATCCCCCAAATTTTGAGCCACAAAAAACCACCCCACCCGCCTGGGCAATGCCCGATGGCAGCGACCGCAGGGACGCATCTCTGATTTCACCCTGCCGGAGCTGTGGTTTTCATGGGGATGTCAGGGGAATTGAACCATCAAAACCAGGGGCTTGACCCATGAAAAATGTCCACTGCAACCCTGACGTCTCCGCCGACCTTTTTGTCGAAACGTCAACTCATAAGATCATATCATAATGTCATGCAGGGGCTTCAGGACCCATTCAACATATTGTTCAGAGGGCAGATTTATATCCATTCATATCCCATGATAAAGTCAAGTTGATGTAAATAACTTAATAACCCATTCAACATATTATCATGATGGGTGACATGATTGGGAGGGCGAACATCCGGGTTCGAGTTACTGCCGAAACATGGTGATGTTCCATTGCGACGTATGTAACCAACCAATTGGGGATTTCACCATGCAAAATGGGAATCTAGTGATATATTGTTGGTTAATGACGATAAAACTGAGATTCAATGAGCTACGAATGGGGATTCATAAATGGGTTTCTGGAAAAATGATGGGAAACCCCTAAAAAACGTGGTTCCATTCTTTCCCATTCAATGGCAAATATAGATAAGGTATACCGCATACCCCCATTTTGAGAGACACTTAGATGACTTGAAAACGATTGAACATCTAAAAAACTCAAGAAATTGGGAAATCAAACTGTTCAAGTGTGTAGTGATTGGAAAATGAACCCGTGATAAATCCCAAAAATATTCCCTTGTACTTCCCTAAAGTAACAACGAATTTGTCCAGTGGAACTCAGAAAAAAATGGACAAATCTCCGGCCTAGGGAACTGAACTTGATGCAGTTGCTCCTCAAACCTTGGAAAAATTCCAGCTGGATCCCCAACAAATCCCCAGGTTTCAGCCAAGTGACGGTGGAGGTAAACCCATCATGGATTCTCTCACCAACAGCTGCACCTGGTGTCAGTTCGACTGCGACTCAAAGAATCAGTTGCCCGGAGAAATCTGAGAATCGAGCATCGTTCGGGCTGTGAAAATGGGAGATGCCCATCATTTATGGCCTTGAAAAATATGGAGATTTTGGACAATTATGATAGTTAAACCAATGGACTTTTGGATACATCCAGACGTGGCCTGCACCAGTGAGCCTTCGCCAATCTCGAGCCTGTTCGTCGCATCCAAACCGATATCAGAAGTGTCTCTAAAACAACAGCTATAGCTGGATCTAAATTATTTGAATCATCTTAACTCCACCTGTTTTATAGTGAAACCACCATTTTCACATGCAAAAAAGTCTGGAGATAATATATGGAGATCTTGACCCATCCAGCCGACAAAAAGAGAAACGAACCTCTTCCGTCCAGTAAGGAGCTCTTCCATCGAAGCCTGGCTCGAGAGCGGTCACTGGGTGAGGTAGCATAGGAGAACCATCTCCAATCCATGGTTCCTACAAGTATGAAATGGTGGACATGTACGATGACCATCGATAACCATTTTTCAAGATCTTGTGTTGGACATGGCTAATTTGTGCCAATTTGAGTTTGTAAGTGGATATCACTTAAGACTTAAGACACTTAAGAAATCAGACTTCCGGATCAGCCTCCATGCCATGGAGCCGTCTCCACACAATCTTCCTGGCTTCAATTATCACCTGGCACAGCAGGAATCACGTTCACAGAGCCCAGAACTGCCAAACATGCGCAGACGTGGATGGTTAGTCCCCAAAGACAAGCACCGCGGAACGAGACGCCCTGATATGCCCTATGCCCTGATGTTCACCTCAAGGTGCATTGCAAGCCCATGGGCAAAGCATGGCAAAGCATGGCAAAACACTTCTTTTTCCAAACGGCGCGGCCTGGGTCAATAGATGTCAAGAGCCTCCCTCAGACTTCTTCTTCTCAGCCTTTGGAAATCTTTGGAATGTTCTCCTCAGTCCAAATCGATCCAATAAATGTAGTGTGCGAAGCCTTTGTCGGGTTTGAAGTCAATCTCACTCACTTTCCGCACCGGTTCTCCTCCGCGCGCTCCAGGACTTTCTCGTCGGCACTGAGACATTCGCAGCTCGTCATGTTGGCAGCCGCCAGGCGGAAGGAACGCCACGTGGCTCCGCGGTGATCTTTGACTTCCTCCATTTGGCGGCAGCCGTGGGATGGAAAGTAACCGCCAAAACAATAGCACCATCCGTGCCTCGTAGTGACTCCATACTTTTTCAGATACCCAAAAGTTGCGGTGCCTTCGATATCCTGGCACTTTGGGGACCGTTTCCATGCCGTCAGGGCTGCCGGCTCCGACCCAACACGCGCCGCGTCCGCGGCACGCAAAGCCAAAGCGAGAAGGGCAACGAAGCAAATCTTCCCGCGGCACATTGCGCGTGGAAAGGAGCTTGGCAAAGAAACGAGCAGGTTGCAAACAGCTTGAGTGCTTGAGCTCGAACAAAGACAGAACGCAATATAACGCAATTGTTGACAATCTGAAGCGATTTGAAGCTATGCCGAATTGTCAAGTTGCAAGACTTCGACACAAGCATTCTCTGTGGATGTTCGGACTCAAGTTTCACGGATTCTTGTCAGTAACAACTGGTTCAAATGTGGACATGCGCAAATCCAGCAGTGCATTGACATGTGGCACGTGCATTGTGTCAACCATGTCACGCAAACATCTGAAATGAATTGAACTGAATTGATATGACATGCTGAAGATGTTCCTTTGATTTCCCCAGGTAATTTCCACGGACAAATACTTGAACCCCCATTCCGACTCCGGTTTCCGCTCCGCGCCTGTGCCCGTGAAGGGCCTTCGTGCGAATGTAGATGTAGGGAAGGAGGGCCAGATGCGTGGACTAACATGGCAATGGAAAATTGACCGTTTCCAATAGGTAGGTCATCTACAACTAGTTCTATTGCCATGTTAGTTTTATAGACTGTATTTCGTCAAGTTGTTTTGATGAACGTCTAGGAATGAGTGTTGGAAGATTCCTTTGTGTCGCGTGTCCCGCCAGTACATGCATGCCAGACCCAGCGCACCAGCGAGCAATGTTGTAGGCCACAGGGCCAGGAGTCACCTGACGACTTGAGGGCAAGCGGAGGAGTAAGCCACTGCCACTAAATCAAGGCATGCATGGGACATGGCGAGCAAGAACAGTTGAGGCTTGCAGTAAACATCTATGAAAAAGAGTAATGTCCAAATAGGGAAACCATGTGTAAACTACTTGACTCAAGGGGGGCATCCCAGTTCAGTATTATGCTATCTGCACATCACTAGGAAGGAACATCCAATCTTTTTCGAACGGGTGTGTGTGTGTGTGTGTCAAATCGTGTGTCGCATGTTTTTGGGAAGTCCATGTCCTGAACATGTCTGTGCGTGTGAAATTGCTCCACAAAGCATGCCAGCCCAAAGCCAAGCAGGCGTTCATGCCGTACCTTAAGCAATCATTGAAACCGCGAGTCTGATCATCCTTTATGATTGTAGGACATCACAGTTTATGAATCAACACCTCCAACAAACCATCTATCGCTGATCATCTCCATCTGAATCAATCTTGCAAGAACCGGGAGCAACCATACGGGACAACTCTGAGAACTACCTCTCTCATTCTCGCCCTATCTCCCTCTACAATTGGACAAATGATGCTCCAATTACATCTAATCTTGGTGGTTCGAAGCAGTCCCCATCCAAATCATCCCACGATTGGTTAACAAAAAATATGACTCGAACATACTCAATACTCCAACCACCAGGCAAATATATGTTGGATCATTTTGGTACTGACGGTCATTGGACTGATGATGCTTTACATTTCTGCGGAAGTCGAAAAATGTCAAAAGCCGACAGTGCCGCCCGCCTTCTCGGCAATCACCGGCACCCGGTCCGGATACTTGCCTTGGAACAGGATGTTGACATGTGGCACGTGCATTGTGTCAACCATGTCACGCAAACATCTGAAATGAATTGAACTGAATTGATATGACATGCTTAAATGCTGCTTAAATGCTGCTTAAATGTAACTTGATTGAAACAGATATATATATCAGAATTCCAGGAATCTGGTCACATTACCAGTGGCATCATCTTTGGCCATACCTTGCAACCACCTGCAACCATAGCACAAAGAACTGCCTATTGGAGGACAATCTGCTGACAGCACAAGCGTAGGGTTCTGTTTGAGTGTGATTCTTTGTAAATGGGAACCATGCGTTAGGACATGAAAGGATATGACATTTCCATCGGATCAAAATTGTTAAAATTTCACGATGCAAATTTGCAGAAACCTTTCATATACTTGAGAGCAGGCGGAGGCGGACGAAAGGTAGTGTAGTGGGAGAGGAGTGGTGTCAAAATGCTGCGCCCCTAAGATGATACACCAAAAACGTTTTTGCGCAGTCTAAGATGATTTTATCCAGAGCATGACTGCATGATACGGTGTCTTGTGCAGCGTGAAATGATGCACGAAAAGGGGGTTATTTAAAACCCCTTTTTAAGACCCCTTGCAGCAACTGTTATTGAGGCTGAAGCATACCAATTATGCTGGACTGCAGGGACATCTCCCTCATGGAAAGTGTGCCTCTAATGTGGGGGCCCGTGACCGCGTCACCCGTGGGAATTGAACCCATGACCATTTTCGGGGGGGGGGGCCCCCCTTATAATTGATATCCAATACATAACGGCGAGAATTCCATGAATTCCGTGGGCTGGCCCCCCAATACCCCCTAAGCTTGTGCTGAAGCACGGAGAACTCAGGTAGCTGACGCTACCTTTCGTGACTTCCATAATCTATAATACTTTCATAATCTTTCATATACTTCCAACATCAACATGTTCTCAGCAGCCAATGGCAGCCATCTCCAAGTCCAAGCCCAAGGCACTAAGAATCCTCTGAGACTCAGCGGTTCGCTTCACAAGTGGCACGGTCTCCTTCAGCGACATCTCCTGTTGAGTCGTCCAAGGTTGAGCTGACTGGGACGACTCCAAATGGGATCCAATATGATCCAATGAGTCAAGGCCAAAACTGACATCAATCATCGTCAAGGACCAGGGATAATTTGGGCAACTTCCTCCCCTGGTCCTTGGTTGTTTGGAGGCCTTGGTCAAGAGGTGAGCAAAACGCAAGGGTGTGGAACTTTTCTTATCGAAGACTGTAACTGTGAAATCCACTGAAACCACTATACTCCCTACACCAGAGTCGTACGATGTCATACGGCACGCTCAGTTACAATAGTTTGCGCCATTGTATGTCACTATGTAGATCTCATGGCTGAACTACCAGGTCCGTCTGCGGGATCCAATGGGAAGGATGAAGAAAATACATGAATAGCAATGCAATGTAATGCAGATTGCATCGTAGGCAAATGGGATCTGTTCTTCGAAGTGGAGGGATGTTAATTCTGGTGGCTGAGATGACATCAGCATCATCAAAGTTTGGCGCGTGCAGGGATTGCATTCGAAAAAGTTGCTCAATTCATCTTGTAAGTTGTAAGAGTTCGTGTGCCCAACAAGGGGACTGTCATCAAGTACCCGGCTTTTCTGGCAAGCACTATGGCCGTTTTCAACACGAAAACGACGCATTCAACTGCTGCTGTATATCTATATGATTAATCAAATCTACTAGAACTGCTGTGAGGTCGTGAAGGCAAGACCCTGTCTTTCCCCAACACAAAACTAAATCAGGTCGAATGGTAATTTGGTCAATTACCACATTCGCCAAGGCCACATGACAACTCATTCCAGCCATCAAGTGTCTAAAACTATCCAAAACTGGAAGATTGACGACTCCAAATTCGAATTCCAGAGGTTTTCTGTACATCATCTTAATCATTTTGGAATCTTTTGGATTTAAACCAAACATGTCCGGTTTCGACTGCTTCCAAAGCTTGGCCTGACCCCCCAGCCAAGTAGCCAAGTCTGCGATGGCTGTGCCGAATCGCCCGAGTACTCAACAACTCACCCAGAAAAAGCTTCATTTGAGGCAGAGTGATGCGTAATGAACATGCATCAGCTGATCTGTCGATATTCTGATCCTCAACATTCCTCAACCCCTCACCGCAATGTTTTGAACCTTACCCCGAACTAGACTGTCCATGAATTTCCCACTAGATGATATTCAAGCTGAGTAAATCGCAATAAACAAACCCAAGGTTGCGTTAGAAAAAGCAAGACGGGCGTACTCTTTCGTACATATCCGCCGACCCCGGCAGACGCAAGGGGGAGCGCGCCAGGGAATAAGACAAGCAAAGACAAGCAATGGCCAGTAGCCAGCAGCTTATATATATATATCCGCCGACCCCGGCAGACGCAAGGGGGAGTGCGTAAGGGAAAAAGAGTTTATGACACAGCTGCCAGGAAAGAATAATTATAATTCGCTGACCCCGGCCGATTTTCGCGGCTTCAGCAGCAGCCAGTAGCCAGTAGCCAGCAGCCAGTAAGTAGGTAGCAGGCAGGTAGCAGCAGCAATAGATCTAATTCTATCTAATTCTAATAAGATTCTCTAGGATTTCAGAAGACACGTTAGGCAGTTTTTTTGCTGCGATTTTGCGTCCTTTTCGGCACGAAATTAGGTGGTGTTTTACTGTTTCGGAGGTGCTTCGAAACAGCAGGCCCAGCTACATATAGTTCTCTAGTAGTTCTCTAGGACTTCGAAACAGCAGGGCCAGCTATATATAGTTTTATATTTATAGTTTAGGAGATTTTCGCGGCTCTCTAGGATTTCAGAAGACACGTTAGGGAGTTTTTTGTTGCGATTTTGCGTCCTTTTCGGCACGAAATTAGGTGGTGTTTTACTGTTTCGGAGGTGCTTCGAAACAGCAGGGCCAGCTATATATAGTTTGATATTTATAGTTTAGGAGATTTTCGTGGCTTCAGCAGCAGCCAGTGGCCAGCAGCCAGTACGTAGGTAGCAGGCAGGTAGCAGCTCAGGAGATTTTCGCGGCTTCAGCAGCAGCCAGTAGCTAGCAGCCAGTAAGTAGGTAGCAGGCAGGTAGCAGCAGCAATAGATCTAATTCTATCTAATTCTAATAAGATTCTCTAGGATTTCAGAAGACACGTTAGGCAGTTTTTTTGCTGCGATTTTGTGTCCTTTTCGGCACGCAATTAGGTACGCAATTAGGTGGTGTTTTACTGTTTCGGAGGTGCTTCGAAACAGCAGGCCCAGCTATATATAGTTCTCTAGGATTTCAGAAGACACGTTAGGTAGTTTTTTTATTGCGATTTTGCGTCCTTTTCGGCAAAAAAATTAGGTGGTGTTTTGCTGCACTGCCATGGTGTTTGAGGCTGGCGGATCCCGTGTTTTGGCAGCCTGGAAGGTGGAAGTTTTGAGCTTATTTGAGTTTATTTCTAGTTTATTATTATTATTATATTATAGTTTGCTATAGGATTTCAGAAGCCACGTTAAGCAGTTTTTCGGCGCCGTTTCGTGGCTTCTTCGTCCTTCACTGCCATGGTGTTTGAGGCTGGCGGATCCCGTGTTTTGGCGGCCTGGAAGGTGGAAGTTTCGAGCTTATTTCTGGCTTAGTTTGCTATATTGAGCTTATTTCTAGCTTATTCTAGCTTATAGCTTAGTTTGCTATAGGATTTCAGAAGCCACGTTAGGCAGTTTTTCGGCGCCGTTTCGTGGCTTCTTCGTCCTTCACTGCCATGGTGTTTGAGGCTGGCGGATCCCGTGTTTTGGCAGCCTGGAAGGTGGAAGTTTTGAGCTTATTTGAGCTTATTTCTAGTTTATTATTATTATTATATTATAGTTTGCTATAGGATTTCAGAAGCCACGTTAGGCAGTTTTTCGGCGCCGTTTCGTGGCTTCGTCGTCCTTCACTGCCATGGTGTTTGAGGCTGGCGGATCCCGTGTTTTGGCGGCCTGGAAGGTGGAAGTTTTGAGCTTATTTGAGCTTATTGAGCTTATTTCTAGCTTATAGTTTGCTATAGGATTTCAGAAGCCACGTTAGGCAGTTTTTCGGCGCCGTTTCGTGGCTTCTTCGTCCTTCACTGCCATGGTGTTTGAGGCTGGCGGATCCCGTGTTTTGGCGGCCTGGAAGGTGGAAGTTTTGAGCTTATTTCTAGCTTCTAGCTTATTAGTTTGCTATAGGATTTCAGAAGCCACGTTAGGCAGTTTTTCGGCGCCGTTTCGTGGCTTCTTCGTCCTTCACTGCCATGGTGTTTGAGGCTGGCGGATCCCGTGTTTTGGCGGCTTGGAAGGTGGAAGTTTTGAGCTTATTTCTAGCTTAGTTTGCTATAGGATTTCAGAAGCCACGTTAGGCAGTTTTTCGGCGCCGTTTCGTGGTTTCTTCGTCCTTCACTGCCATGGTGTTTGAGGCTGGCGGATCCCGTGTTTTGGCGGCCTGGAAGGTGGAAGTTTTGAGCTTATTTCTAGCTTAGTTTGCTATAGGATTTCAGAAAGCCACGTTAGGCAGTTTTTCCGGTTCTTCGTCAGTTTGCTATAGGATTTCAGAAGACACGTTAGGTAGTTTTTCGGCGCCGTTTCGTGGCTTCTTCGTCCTTCACTGCCATGGTGTTTGAGGCTGGCGGATCCCGTGTTTTGGCAGCCTGGAAGGTGGAAGTTTTGAGCTTATTTCTAGCTAGTTTGCTAAGATTTCAGAAGACACGTTAGGTAGTTTTTCGGCGCCGTTTCGTGGCTTCTTCGTCCTTCACTGCCATGGTGTTTGAGGCTGGCGGATCCCGTGTTTTGGCAGCCTGGAAGGCGGAAGTTTTGAGCTTATTTCTAGCTAGTTTTCAAAAATTTCAGAAGACACGTTGGGCAGTTTTTCGGCGCCGTTTTGTGGCTTCTTCGTCCTTCACTGCCATGGGTGTTTTGGCGGCGTGGAAGGTAGAAGTTTTGAGCTTATTTCTAGGCTTCTCCGTCCTTCACTGCCATGGTGTTTGAGGCTGGCAGATCCCGTGTTTTGGCGGCTTGGAAGGTGGAAGTTTTGAGCTTATTTCTAGCCTAATTCTAATAAGATTCTCTAGGATTTCAGAAGACACGTTAGGCAGTTTTTTTGCTGCGATTTTGTGTCCTTTTCGGCACGCAATTAGGTGGTGTTTTACTGTTTCGGAGGTGCTTCGAAACAGCAGGCCCAGCTATATATAGTTCTCTAGGATTTCAGAAGACACGTTAGGTAGTTTTTTTATTGCAATTTTGCGTCCTTTTCGGCATAAAAATTAGGTGGTGTTTTGCTGCACTGCCATGGTGTTTGAGGCTGGCGGATCCCGTCTTTTGGAGGCCTGGAAGGTGGAAGTTTTGAGCTTATTTCTAGCTAGTTCTCTAAGATTTCGCTGTTTTTCGGCGCCGTTTCGTGGCTTCTTCGTCCTTCACTGCCATGGTGTTTGAGGCTGGCGGATCCCGTGTTTTGGCAGCCTGGAAGGTGGAAGTTTTGAGCTTATTTGAGCTTATTTCTAGTTTATTATTATTATTATATTATAGTTTGCTATAGGATTTCAGAAGCCACGTTAGGCAGTTTTTCGGCGCCGTTTCGTGGCTTCTTCGTCCTTCACTGCCATCGTGCTTGAGGCTGGCGGATCCCGTGTTTTGGCGGCTTGGAAGGTGGAAGTTTTGAGCTTATTTCTAGCTTCTAGCTTAGTTTGCTATAGGATTTCAGAAGCCACGTTAGGCAGTTTTTCGGCGCCTTTTCGTGGCTTCTTCGTCCTTCACTGCCATGGTGTTTGAGGCTGGCGGATCCCGTGTTTTGGCAGCCTGGAAGGTGGAAGTTTTGAGCTTATTTGAGCTTATTTCTAGCTTATTATTATTATTATATTATAGTTTGCTATAAGATTTCAGAAGCCACGTTAGGCAGTTTTTCGGCGCCGTTTCGTGGCTTCTTCGTCCTTCACTGCCATGGTGTTTGAGGCTGGCGGATCCCGTGCTTTGGCGGCTTGGAAGGTGGAAGTTTTGAGCTTATTTCTAGCTTCTAGCTTATTAGTTTGCTATAGGATTTCAGAAGCCACGTTAGGCAGTTTTTCGGCGCCGTTTCGTGGCTTCGTCGTCCTTCACTGCCATGGTGTTTGAGGCTGGCGGATCCCGTGTTTTGGCGGCTTGGAAGGTGGAAGTTTTGAGCTTATTTCTAGCTTTTTCTAACTTATTAGTTTGCTATAGGATTTCAGAAGCCACGTTAGGCAGTTTTTCGGCGCCGTTTCGTGGTTTCTTCGTCCTTCACTGCCATGGTGTTTGAGGCTGGCGGATCCCGTGTTTTGGCGGCCTGGAAGGTGGAAGTTTTGAGCTTATTTCTAGCTTAGTTTGCTATATTGAGCTTATTTCTAGCTTATTCTAGCTTATAGCTTAGTTTGCTATAGGATTTCAGAAGCCACGTTAGGCAGTTTTTCGGCGCCGTTTTGTGGCTTCTTCGTCTTTCACTGCCATGGTGTTTGAGGCTGGCGGATCCCGTGTTTTGGCGGCCTGGAAGGTGGAAGTTTTGAGCTTATTGAGCATTTCAGAAGCCACGTTAGGCAGTTTTTCGGCGCCGTTTCGTGGCTTCGTCGTCCTTCACTGCCATGGTGTTTGAGGCTGGCGGATCCCGTGTTTTGGCGGCCTGGAAGGTGGAAGTTTTGAGCTTATTTGAGCTTATGCTTATTTCTAGCTTATAGTTTGCTATAGGATTTCAGAAGCCACGTTAGGCAGTTTTTCGGCGCCGTTTCGTGGCTTCTTCGTCCTTCACTGCCATGGTGTTTGAGGCTGGTGGATCCCGTGTTTTGGCGGCTTGGAAGGTGGAAGTTTTGAGCTTATTTCTAGCTTTTTCTAACTTATTAGTTTGCTATAGGATTTCAGAAGCCACGTTAGGCAGTTTTTCGGCGCCGTTTATTTCATGAAAATATACATTTGAAAAAGGAGAAAACCTGCAAGTGCGAAGCACCGACGAATATTTCTGCCAATTTGGTTTCATTCATTGCCAATTCTTCCAGGGTCGGCGGCAGGCTCCGCCGGCTCCCCACGAGTACGCTGACAAATGCGTCACGAGCGTCCCAGAGCGACTAGAGCTCTATGGTGAGGCGCGCCCCAAGCCGCCGACCCTCCGACGCCGGGCCCCGAAAAACACCAAAAATCCTTCAGGAGGGTGGGGGAGAGCTTTTTGGCCGGAATCCGGGTCGCTCATAAGCGTCTCCAAGAGCATAATCCCCAAAAAGTGCCGTTTTGACACATTTTTCGGACGATTTTTCGCTTTTCGAAAGTCACAAAATGCTGTAAATTACAGCATTTTTGCGTTTTAACGTCTTTTGCGGGAGCCATGCAAAAACGCAGAAAATGCTCTAAATACCAATACTTTTTGGACCCAAGATGCACAAAACACCGCAAATACCAGTGTTTTTGAAAGCCAAGCAAAAAAACACTGTAAATTACAGCATTTTTGGCGGGTTGATCGCAAAAAATGCTGGTATTCACAGTGTTTTTGCAATTTCAAGAAAACGTGGAAGGCACGAAACACTGTAAATAGCGGTGTTTTGGCCACTTTTGGACGCCGAAACGCTGGTATTTACGCAGTTTTTTTGCCCGTGGCGGCGCCAAACCCCTGTAAATTACAGCATTTTCTTCCCTTTCTGAACCGATTTTTGCATTGATGAACGCAAAAAACGCTGGTATTTACGCGTTTTTCAAAAAATCGAAGATCGTGACGTGAACGAAACCCTGCAAATAACAGTGTTTTAGCCACTTTCGGGGACTAAAACTGTGGTATTTACGCGGGTTCTTGCCATCTGACAGCGCAAAATGTTGTAAATTACAGCACTCTGTGCCCTGTTTATGTTCAATTTTTTAACCTGCGATGCTTTCACCTGTTCTTTGCATTCTTCCACAAGAAACAATGTTGCAGATTGAAACTGGACGACAGCGTGACCCGAAAGAAAGCTGGATGGAGGAGTCGCACAGAAGCTTTTACACATACAGGGGCTTTTACACAGAGAAGTCTTTAAACAAAGGAGCTTTTTACACACAGAAGGTTTTACACAGAGAAGTCTTTACTCTAAGGAGCTTTTGCACACAAACATCTAGGAGCCTTTACACACAGAAGCTGTTACACAAAGAAGTCTTTACACAGAAGGCTTTTTACACACAGACGTGTTTGCACACAGAAGCTTTTACACAGAGAAGCCTTCACACAAAGGAGCTTTTACACACAAAAGCATTTACACACAGCAAGCTTTTACACACACAGGGGCTTTTACACAGAGAAGTCCTTACACAAAGGAGCTTATTACACACAGAAGGTTTTACACAGAGAAGTCTTTACCCCAAGGAGCTTTTGCTCACAAACGTCTAGGAGCTTTTTCACACAGAACTTTTTACACGAAGAAGGCCTGACAGACAGAGTTTTTACACACAGACGCGTTTGCACACAGAAGCTTTTACACAGAGAAGTCTTTACACAGAGGAGCTTTTACACACAAAAGCATTTACACACACAGGGGCTTTTACACAGAGAAGTCTTTACACAAAGGAGCTTTTTACACACAGAAGGTTTTACACAGAGAAGTCTTTACTCTGAGGAGCTTTTGCACACAAACATCTAGGAGCCTTTACACACAGAAGCTGTTACACAAAGAAGTCTCTACACAGATATATAGCTTTCACACACAGACGCGTTTACACACAGAAGCTTTTACACAGAGAAGCCTTTACACTTTACACAGAAAGTTTTTACACACGGAAGCTTTTACACACAGTGAAATCTTTACACAAACGTTTCACACAGAGAAGCTTTCACACACAGAAGCTTTTACACAAAGAAGTCTTTACACAAAGTGGTTTTTACACACAGAAACTTTTACACACAAAAGCTTTAGACAGAGAAGTCTTTGCACAGAGGCGCCTTTACACGAAGTAACAAGTTGAAATTGGCAGCAGTTCTTCGGGAAAAACCCTTGGCAGGAGCTTTCGGGAACTCACTTGCTCCCCCAAAAAGCCGTCTATTTCCAACAAAGTTCCTATTCCATGAACTTTTTTCAAAAAACATAAGGAATATATTTCTGAAGCAGGTCCCCATCCAAAAGCTTTCAAGCCCACACTGCGATGAAATGGAGGGTCGAGAAATCCGGCGGAGCCGACGAGGGGCGTCAGCCCTTAAATTCGGCTCCGCCGGCTCCCCACGAGTACGCTGACAAATGCGTCACGAGCGTCCCAGAGCGACTAGAGCTCTATGGTGAGGCGCGCCCCAAGCCGCCGACCCTCCGACGCCGGGCCCCGAAAAACACCAAAAATCCTTCAGGAGGGTGGGGGAGAGCTTTTTGGCCGGAATCCGGGTCGCGTACCTAAAATCGGAAAAAAGCGCCGTTTTGACACATTTTT
>CAMXCT020001532.1:31750-146682 GCA_947184155.2 Cladocopium goreaui
AAGCTTTTACACAAAAAAGTCTTTACACAAAGTGGTTTTTACACACAGAAACTTTTACACACAAAAGCTTTTACACAGAGAAGTCTTTGCACAGGGGCGCCTTTACACGAAGTAACAAGTTGAAATCGGCAGCAGTTCTTTAGGAAAAACCCTTCGCAGGAGCTTTCGGGAACTCACTTGCTCCCCAAAAAATCGTCTATTCCAACAAATATGTTCCAAAAAACCTAAGGACTATATTTCTGAAGCAGGTCCCCATCCAAGAGCTTTCAAGCCCACACTGCGATGAAATGGAGGGCCGAGTGGTCCGGCGGAGCCGACGAGGGGCGTCAGCCCTTAAATTCGGCTCCGCCGGCTCCATACGAGTACGCTGACAAATGCGTCACGAGCGTCCCAGAGCGACTAGAGCTCTATGGTGAGGCGCGCCCCAAGCCGCCGACCCTCCGACGCCGGGCCCCGAAAAACACCAAAAATCCTTCAGGAGGGTGGGGGAGAGCTTTTTGGACGGAATCCGGGTCGCTCATAAGCGTCTCCAAGAGCAAAATCCCGCCCCCCCCCGTTTGGAGGGTACCTAAAATCGGAAAAAAGGGCCGTTTTGACACATTTTTCGGACGACTTTTCGCTTTTCGAAAGTCACAAAATGCTGTAAATTACAGCATTTTTGCGTTTTAACGTCTTTTGCGGGAGCCATGCAAAAACGCAGAAAATGCTGTAAATACCAATACTTTTTGGACCCGAGATGCACAAAACACTGCAAATACAAGTTTTTTTGAAAGCTAAGCAAAAAAACACTGTAAATTACAGCATTTTTGGCGGGTTGATCGCAAAAAATGTTGGTTTTTACACGGTTTTTGCAATTTCACACTGTAAATAGCGGTGTTTTGGCCACTTTTGGACGCCGAAACGCTGGTATTTACGCATTTTTTTGCCCGTGGCGGCGCCAAACCCCTGTAAATTACAGCATTTTCTTCCCTTTTTGAACCGATTTTTTGCCTTGATGAACGGAAAAAACGCTGGTATTTACGTGGTTTTCAAAAAATCGAAGATCGTGACGTGAGCGAAACCCTGTAAATAACAGTGTTTTAGCCACTTTCGGGGACTAAAACTGTGGTATTTACGCGGGTTCTTGCCATCTGACAGCGCAAAATGCTGTAAATTACAACACTTTGTGCGCTGTTTATGTTCAATTTTTTACCTGCGATGCTTTCACCTGTTCTTTGCATTCTTCAACAAGAAACAATGTTGCAGATTGAAACTGGACGACAGCGTGACCCGAAAGAAAGCTGGATGGAGGAGTCGCACAGAAGCTTTTACACATACAGGGACTTTTACACAGAGAAGTCTTTACACAAAGGAGCTTTTTACACACAGAAGGTTTTACACAGAGAAGTCTTTACTCTAAGGAGCTTTTGCACACAAACGTCTAGGAGCCTTACACACAGAAGCTGTTACACAAAGAAGTCTTTACACAGAGGGCTTTTTACACACAGACGCGTTTGCACACAGAAGCTTTTACACAGAGAAGCCTTCACACAGAGGAGCTTTTACACACAAAAGCATTTACACACAGCAAGCTTTTACACACACAGGGCTTTTACACAGAGAAGTCCTTACACAAAGGGGCTTTTTACACACAGAAGGTTTTACACAGAGAAGTCTTTACTCTAAGGAGCTTTCGCACACAAACGTCTAGGAGCTTTTTCACACAGAACTTTTTACACGAAGAA
Source organism: Cladocopium goreaui (assembly GCA_947184155.2). Lineage (NCBI taxonomy): Eukaryota > Dinophyceae > Suessiales > Symbiodiniaceae > Cladocopium > Cladocopium goreaui. Next base: position 33,475 of record CAMXCT020001532.1, read on the forward strand.
GGCCTGACAGAGAGAGTTTTTACACACAGACGCGTTTGCACATAGAAGCTTTTACACAGAGAACCTTTACACAGAGGAGCTTTTACACACAAAAGCATTTGCACACAGCAAGCTTTTACACACACAGGGGCTTTTACACAGAGAAGTCTTTACACAAAGGAGCTTTTTACACACAGAAGGTTTTACACAGAGAAGTCTTTACTCTAAGGAGCTTTTGCACACAAACATCTAGGAGCCTTTACACACAGAAGCTGTTACACAAAGAAGTCTTTACACAGAGGGCTTTTTACACACAGACGCGTTTGCACACAGAAGCTTTTACACAGAGAAGCCTTCGCACAGACAAGCTTTTACACACAAAAGCATTTACACACAGCAAGCTTTTACACACACAGGGGCTTTTACACAGAGAAGTCTTTACACAAAGGAGCTTTTTTCACACAGAAGGTTTTACACAGAGAAGTCTTTACTCCAAGGAGCTTTTGCACACAAACGTCTAGGAGCCTTTACACACAGAAGCTGTTACACAAAGAAGTCTTTACACAGAGGGCTTTTTACACACAGACGCGTTTGCACACAGAAGCTTTTACACAGAGAAGCCTTTACACAGAGGAGCTTTTACACACAAAAGCATTTACACACACACACAGGGGCTTTTACACAGAGAAGTCTTTACACAAAGGAGCTTTTTACACACAGGAGGTCTTACACAGAGAAGTCTTTACTCTATAGCTTTTGCACACAAACGTCTAGGAGCCTTTACACACAGAAGCTGTTACACAAAGAAGTCTTTACACAGATATATAGCTTTCACACACAGACGCGTTTACACACAGAAGCTTTTACACAAAGAAGCCTTGACACTTTACACAGAGAGTTTTTACACACGGAAGCTTTTACACACAGTGAAATCTTTACACAGACGTTTCACACAGAGAAGCTTTCACACACAGAAGCTTTTACATAAAGAAGTCTTTACACAAAGTGGTTTTTACACACTGAAACTTTTACACACAAAAGCTTTTACACAGAGAAGTCTTTGCACAGAGGCGCCTTTACACGAAGTAACAAGTTGAAATTGGCAGCAGTTCTTTAGGAAAAACCCTTCGCAGGAGCTTTCGGGAACTCACTTGCTCCCCAAAAAAGCCGTCTATTTCCAACAAAGTTCCTATTCCATGAGCTTTTTTCAAAAAACATAAGGAATATATTTCTGAAGCAGGTCCCCATCCAAAAGCTTTCAAGCCCACACTGCGCTGAAATGGAGGGTCGAGAAATCCGGCGGAGCCGACGAGGGGCGTCAGCCCTTAAAATCCGGCCAGGGGCCCCCTGGCCGTGTCCTTGCCGTACGGCAGTTCTCTCCTCACCGTAGGAGAGAGGGGCCGCCGCCCCAGCCGCAGACCACCCGGTCCGGCCAAAAAACCCCGCGTTTTACGGTGTTTTGTGCTCTTCCCACTTTTTCCCATTTTTCGGATCTTGTGGTTTAAGATGGGTCAACATGGGCCAACATAGGCCTCAAGATGGGCCAACATAGGCCTCAAGATGGGCCAACATAGCCCCAAGATGGGCCAACATAGCCCCAAGATGGGCCAACATAGCCCCAAGATGGGCCCACATTGCCCTCAAGATGGGCCAACATAGCCCCAAGATGGGCCAACATAGCCCCAAGATCGGCCGCCGACCCTCAAAGTATCCTGCGTTTTACAGTGTTTTTTTGCTGTTCCCATTTTTCGGATCTTTTGGCTCCACGCGGGTCAACATGGGCCAACATAGGCCTCAAGATCGGCCGACATAGGCCTCAAGATCGGCCCACATAGCCTTCAAGATAGGCCAACATAGCCCCAAGCTGGGTCAACATAGCTCCAAGCTGGGCCCACATTGCTCGCAAGATAGGTCAACATAGGCCAACAGATGGGTCAACATAGTTGGGCCCCTGCCGCCGACCTCCGGTAGGGTGCGCGTGTCGACAGAAACCCCTGTAATTTACAGTCTTTTTTGGCCCTGTGACATTCAACATGTTTTTGCACTAACATCGCACATGTGGCTCAAGATGGGTCAACATGGGCCAACATAGGCCTCAAGATGGGCCAACATAGCCTCAAGATCGGCCAACATAGCCCCCAAGATGGGCTAGCATACCCCCAAGATGGGCCAACATAGCTCCAAGATGGGCCCACATAGCCTCAAGATGGGGCAACATAGCCCCCAAGATGGGCCAACATAGCCCCAAGATGGGCCGCCGACCATCAACATATCCTGCGTTTTACAGTGTTTTTTTGCTGTTCCCATTTTTCGGATCTTTTGGCTCAACATGGGTCAACATAGGCCTTATGATCGGCCAACCTAGGCCCCAAGACGGGCCAACATAGCACCAAGGTGGGCCAACATAGCCCCAAGATGGACCAACATAGCCCCAAGATGGGGCAACATAGCCTTAAGATCCTGCTCCCAGCTACCCATATCACCTCAACATGGGCCCCTGGCCGGCTGTCGCGCGTAAGCGCTTAAATCCGGGCGCCGGCCCCGGGGCCGCAGCCCGTGGCATTGCCGGAGGCCTTCGGTGGTAACCGAAGGTTATATACGGCTGCCGCCCCTGCCGCCGACCACCTCGTGTCAATTCCGGTTCACGCCCGGTTCACGCCCGGCTCACGCCCGGTCCACGATTATACCTGTAATTTACAGTGTCTTCTGCGTGTGGTGTTCAAAAAACATCGTTTTACAGGGTTTTGTGGCCTTCGCCGTCTCCAGGTTTCATCTTGGCGACGTTAAAAAACCATGGGTTTTTCATGGTTTTGGGTCTTCGGACGGGGTCCGGAACGGAAAACTGGACATCTTGACGGCCTTGGTGCCAACATAGGGCCAACATCGGCCAAGATGTGGGCTACATGGGTCAACATAAGGCTAAGATAGGGGCAAGCCTGCGCCAACATAGGGCCAACATAGGCCCAAGATGGCCCCAAGATGGCCCAACATCGGCCCAACATGGCTCCAAGATGGCCCAAGACGGCCCAACATAGGCCCACGATGGCCCCAAGATGGCCCAACATGGGCCCAACATGGCCCCAAGATGGCCCAACATAGGCCCAACATGGCCCCAAGATCGCCCAACATGACCCCAAGACGGCTCAACATAGCTCCAAGATGGCCCAACTTAGCTCCAACTTGATGCAAAAGACAACAACATCAACCACATCAACCACATCGACAACATCAACGACGTCAACAACATCAACAACAACATCAACAACAACATCAACAACAACATCACCAACAACATCATCATCGACGACGACGACGACAACAACAACAACAACAACAACAACAACAACATCAACAACATCAACACCAACCTCAACAACAACCACAACAACAACAACAACGACCACAAGAAAAACCAGGACGACAACGACCACCACTTCAACAACAACAACGAGAACAACAACAACCACAACAACAACAACAACAACAACACCGTCAACACCAACCTCAACAACAACGACAACAACAACAACAACAACAGCCACAACAACGACAACCAACCAGGGCGGCAACGACAATAGCACCAACAACAAGAACAACAACAACCACAACCACAACAACAACCATAACAACAGCACCCACAACCACAACAACAACTTCGGGCCAACAATAACAACAACAACACCAACAACAACAACAAGAACAACAAGAACAACAACAAGAACAACAACAACCACAACAACAACAACAACAACAACAACAACAACAACAACGACAACAACAACAGCAACGACACCACCACCACCACCACCAACAACAACAACAACAACAAGCACAACAACAAGAAGACAAAAACAACGACGATCACGACAACAACAACAACACCAACACCAACACCAACACCAACACCAACAACAACGACAACAACAACAACAACAACGCGCCCAAATCTGGCCAACATCGGCCAACAACAACAACAACAACAACGACAACAACGACAACGACGACGACGACGGCGACGACGAGGACGACGCCGACGACGACGACGCCGACGATGACGACGCCGACGCCGACGCCGACGACGACGACGACGACGATGACGACGACGACGACGCCGACGCCGACGACGACGACGACGGCGCCGACGCCGACGACGACGACGACGACGACATCGAGACCAACAACCACCGCTTCTTTGGTCTCGAGCTCTGTGGCTGCGTCTGTCAGTGCGACGGCTCACCCGACTATGGCTGCGTTGCGCTAGCCAGGGCAGTCAGCCCCCTCCACTGGGGAGGATGCTACCGGGATGCCCCAAGTCCCGGTCCCCGTCTTGCACAGGGAGGGGTTGTTCGGGCCCCCACCGACTCAGCTAGATCTCGTGGTAGACCTGGCGTGGTGTGAGGTGCGCACGGTGGCGGTCATTTGCGCTGAGTTCGACATGGTTGTGAGACCACGCACTGAACGCTTTTGTTTTCTGCTTGCGACGGACAACGTCTCAGTGAGGTGATGGTTGCCGCTGTGCGGGCTTGAGCGCTGCTCTGGCCACTGCTTTGCACTGTGCGCTGAGCGCTGCTCTGGCCGCTGTCTTGTGGCTTGCGTCGGATGCATGGGCGACTAACCTCTGCGAAGCCTTTTCTTTGGGCCCCCAGTCTGGCTGTTCCCGCTGCACGCCGCGCACGTTCATCGGTTGTCCGAACAAGCTTTGAAGCCCCAAAGAAACCGCATGGCTATTTGGGATATGACAGGTCTGCGATTGCTTTCGGAGTACACTAGCAAAACGGACTGTCCTACGATATGATATGCTGATGGGTCAAGACCTTTACTTGCTCTGAATGCAGTTCTACACAGGCCAGGTCCAGATGCGACAAAACCAAACCGCGGCGTGAGCAACGCTCTAGCACTCGGGCAACGCCCCGGTTGCAGCCGGTTGTCTGCACTCTCTTGGACGCACTCAACAAAACCTATAGCTCTTTGGGAAGTGACAGGCGTGCGAATGCTGCGGAGATTAGGTGTCGGGTCATGGTTCACCGGCACTCGCTCGAAAATAGTGGACGGGAAAGCGAGACAGCAGCGGGGGCCAAGCTAAGTTGGGTGGCTGCGTCTCTCTCCGTTCGGCCCCGTGGATTCGCGGGACGGGGTTGGGTGAGATTATTAACATGTATTACCTGGGCTAAAAAAATGGTTTTCTTCTCATGTGAACTGGCTTGAGGTGGTAGTGGATTCTGCAATCGGTGGCTGACAAAATGGTTGCTCTCCGTCATTTTAAACTGGCTTGGGATGGTAGTGGATTCTGCAACCGGTGGCTGCAAAAATGGTTCATGGGTCTCATTTCGGCCCCGTGCATTCGCGGGACTGTATGGGGGGAGATGATTCACTGGGCTTGGGATTGTCGTGGATTCTGTAAAAGGTGGCAGCAAAAATGGTTCCTCTTTGCCAGTTCTTCGTGGGGCTATGTCGGGGAAGATTATTTACTGGCTTGGGGTGGTCGTGGATTCTGCAAGCAGTGGCTGACACAATGGTTAATCTCTGTCACTTGGAAAGATTTGCTCGTCTCATGCGAACTGGCTTGAGGTGGTAGTGGATTCTGCAATCGGTGGCTGACAAAATGGTTGCTCTCCGTCATTTGGAAGATTTTACACTGGCTGGGGATGGTCGTGGATTCTGCAACCGGTGGCTGAAAAAATGGTTCCTGTCTCTCCTTTCGGCCCCGTGGATTCGCGGGACTGTATGGGGGGAGATGATTCACTGGGCTGAAACAATGGTTCCTCTTTGTCGTTGGTTGCGTCGGTAAGGATTGCATGTTGTGGGCAGTACTGGCTTCTCGGATGGTCGTGGATGCAGCAACCGGTGGCTGAAAAAATGGTTCCTCTCTGCCCTGTGGCTTCGCAGGACGATGCAAGGGAAGGTTCTTAACTGGCGTGGGATTGTCGTGGATTCTGCAATCGGTGGCAGCAAAAATGGTTCCCCTCTGTCAGTTCTGCCCTGTGGCTTCGTGGGACTATGTCGGGGAAGAATATTACCTGGCTTGGGGTGGTCGTGGATTCTGCAATCGGTGGCTGACAAAATGGTCGATCTCTGTCATGTGGACGATTTTGCACTGGCTTGGGATGGGAGTGGATTCTGCAACCGGTGGCTGAAAAAATGGTTCGTCTCGCTCAGTGCGGCCCCGTGGATTCGCGGGCGGGGGTTGGGTGAGATTCTTAGCATTTATTAACTGGGCTAACACACTGGTTCCCCTGTGTCGTCGGTTGTGTCGGTCAGGATTGCCTGTTGTGGGCAGTACTGGCTTCTAGGATGGTAGTGGAGGCAGCAACCGGTGGGTGAACCAATGGTTCATCGCTGCTTTGGGGTTTTGCGGGCCTAGGCAAGGAAATGTTCTGAACTGGCTTAGGCTCGTCGTGGCTTCTGCAAAAGGTGGCAGCAAAAATGGTTCCTCTCTGCCAGTTCTTCGTGGGACTATGCTAGGGAAGATTATTAACTGGCTTGGGGTGGTCGTGGATTCTGCAAGCAGTGGCTGACAAAATGGCTGATCTCTGTCATTTGGAAGATTAGCTCGTCTCATGTTGGGCTATGGAAGAAATGTCATATGCCGTTGGCTTGCGTCGGATGCATGGGCGACTAACCTCTGCGAAGCCTTTTCTTTGGGACCCCAGTATGGCTGTTCCCGCTGCACGCCTCGCACGTCCATATTGGCATGACCTGCGCATGGTATTCACTGCGCGTCCTTGGCCGTGGGCGACCACAACGCTCACAGGGCGGATATGCGCAGGCTAAACACCATGCACCATCTTGAGCTTTTGGACCAAGGATTTGCCCGCACTTGGGACAAGACTTGACTGAGCAGGCTTCGCAGGTCCACTGCGGCATGACGTTGACACGGTACCGACTCTCTTGCGGGCGTTGTGACCCACAGCTCTCACATGGTGGATATGCACACGCTAAACACAATGCACCCGTTTGCGCTTTTGAACCAAGAACTTCCCCGCACTGGGCACAAGACTTTACCGTGCAGGCTTCGCAGGTCCAGTGCGGCATGACTTTGACATGGTACCGACTCTCTTGCGGGCGTTGTGACCCACAGCTCTCACATGGTGGATATGCACAAGCTAAACACAATGCCCCGTCAGGTGCTTTTGCACCAAGAACTTCCCCGCACTTGGGACAAGACTTTACCGTGCAAGCTTCGCAGGTCCAGTGCGGCATGACTTTGACATGGTAACGACTTTCTTGCGGGCGTTGCAGACCGCACATTGGACACGGCGGGTAACCATTGCGTACACTGCATGCTAGACAGAACCAAAGCGGCTTGTGCTGGGCGTGGTATCTTCTTTCATGTGGGCGGGGCTCGCCACAACCTCCACTGCACGGTGGATATGCACATGTGGCACACCAGGTGCCAGCCTCTGCGTTGCGTGGCAAGAGGCCGCCACAGTTGGCACATTTTCCTTTGCAGTTTTGACAATACCAATCGGCTTTCTGCTTGGCATGGTTGGGTGCTTTTTGGGGGCGTGGCTGCCCACAACCTCCACTGCAAGGGGGAAATGCACAGGCAGTGCACCAAGTCCCTGGACTTGCATTTGCATGCAAGGGTTGAGCACACCTTGCGCAAGTCTTGGGTGCCCGCGCTTGCTTTGCCACGCACGCACGGGAAACTCCGGTTTGAGAGTCTGCACTGTAGTGCACAAGGTGGGACACACTGATGGCTTTGTTGCAATTGCTGCACAAACCCTGTTTTGCCTTTGCTGTCACTGGGGCGACAGCACACTTCTTGCAGCGTGCTCTTCGGAGTTCTTTGGTTTTTTTCCTTCGTGCGATTTCTTCCGGGCTAAAATCTAGCAGGCTTTTTGTTTTGATTTTCTTCCCGATATCACACTTGCTGCAGGCTAAGCGAATTTTGGCACACTTCGAACAGTAGCCGGTCTGGTCGGCTGGCAAGGTCTGGCAATATGCGCAGGCATTCACTGCCTTGGGCTTCCCCTTGGCTGCAGGGCTGCTTTGCTTCGTTTTACACTGGGTGCAAAAGCGACACATGCCGTCTGACAGTACACGGTACCATTCCTCTTGGTCCCAGGCCGAAACGAATTCGCGAAGTGGCAACAGTTTCTCTTGTAGATGCGGTTGTGGACTGCAACCGCGGCAAAACAACATGATGTCACGATTCCTTTGCTTGTTCGGCTTGTCTTTCTCAAATCGGACTTTGGCCTGTGCCAGTGTCAGCTTTTCGCGATGCACTTCTAAGAATGTGTGGGGTCCAATTAACTCTCCGTGACTAAACAAGTTGGGGGAGAAAGGTTGGACTATACACAAATCTTCTGTTTTTCGGACCCTCGATAAACACATGTACCCGCTGAGCTGTGCCTCGCGGGAGGTCGTGGCATCCCACGTGCCAAGGTCCAATGTGCATGCACCCAGGGTTGCCCCCATAAAGGAATGCGCTGTGCCAGCGTAATCGGATGCTATTGGAAAGCCGCGTCGGGAGACTGTAGCTTTGCCGTTGGTTTCGAGTGTCCACGTCTGGGTGACGGGTTCGATCCGAGCGACTCCAACGGGCAAGTCTGGGCGCTGTTGCCACTTCGCACCTTCGACCTTGACGTACAACGCCCGCCGAAGGCGTTGTAATACAATGTCTTGGCCTGCTACAGCTCCCACGGCCTCTTGGTCGGCCTCGTGGAGTGTCCAATTCCAAAGGGTGCCTCGGGTGTTTTTAAAGAGCCCGAAGGCTTTCAGGTCAGACAGAGTTTGCGTCACTCGGATTGGCATGTTCTGGAGAAGTGGTAAGATTCCTACGACACCGCCGGTGGACTGGTCATGGCGCTGTAACCAATTTTCACGCCGGGCCTGTAGTTCCGTCGCCTCCACATGAAAAAGCGGGGTATCTTGAGCAATGATCCAAAGCAACTTGTGTTTGCGAGTGGTGGCTACCCATTTGGCACGAAGGTTGGCTGCAATGTACTTGGCGGCATTCAGCCCATGCACAAACGGATGGTTGAGGAAGTGCTCGGCTTTTGGGTCTTTGCCTACGATGCATCGACGTGCCCTTTCTTGGTGGCAAATTACACATTCCAACTGGTTGGGGGCGGTGGGTTGAAGATGTAGGTTGTTGCAAGTTTTTTGGCCGCAGCTGGCTTCATTGGTTTGAAAGGACCACGAGCCCGCATGGAGTGTTGGAAACCCATGTAAGAAAGACCACACTTCCTGCGACATGTTTCCATGCCTCGCCTGGTGAAGAATTTGGCTGAGCCAGGCGTCCTCGCACCGCTGTTCGAGGGTGAGTTCAAACAGGTGTGGGATGGCGAGCGAGGTGTGCGACCAACATATTTGCTGCAGCGCGTTGACTTGGAAGGTTGTGTTTGACTGGAAAGGGTTCTGGTAGATGGCTGTGGCTTTGACTGGCGGGAACTGCCACAAGTCCCCCGTCAAGATGATGTTGCGCCCTCCGAATGGCCGCAGTTCTCCCCCTGGCCGAAGTTTCCACGTATCCCGATCTCTGGTCGACTGCTGCAGTCGTTTCTCCAGCGTGGCCAAGATTTCGAGCCCGACAGTTGAAGATTCATCCACCACCAGCCACCGTAGTCGTTGATACTTAGCGAACTGTTCCGGTGTGCTAGTGTTTTTTGCTCGGGCCGTTTTGGTTTTCACCTGGATATTGGCAAACGAGTGTGGCGTCATGCCAGCAATAAGTGCAGCTTGGGTGTTCTGCGGTGCTAAGTATACAAACTCTTGTTGATGCTGCCACCCACACATATCTTCGAAAAAAGCACGCAACCACTTGAGGGTTTGGGTTTTGCCAGCTCCTGGAACCCCGTGGAACACTGCACGCAAAGGCTCACTGCGGGACCTTTCGGCCTGTTCTTCTTGAGCCTCTGTGAGGCAGCGGTCGACGACAGCACCCAGGAATTTCAGTTGTTCGGCTGTGGGTTTACATGCTGAGCGCGGCTCTGCACTTGCTGAGCGCGGCTCTGCACTGCATGCGGCTGGATCGACTGCCACAGAGCCCTGCTCTGCGAGGCGCTGCAACCATGCTGTGGCGGACTCTGGAGTTAACTTGCCGTAGGTCCAGCTCAGTGGTTCGTTCTCCCGCAACGGTGTCGGTTGGTGCGCTTTGCTTTGACTAGGGTCAAGTTTTACGTCAGTTATGCCAGTGTTTACAAACCAGGTGTTTATTGTATCAACCTGCGGGTTCGACTCCCATTCCTCAACTATGCGGCGTACCGCTGGACCTGACCGTTTCGAATATTCGAAGCCTACACCTCGGACAAGTTTATCGATGGTGTCAGACGTTACCCAGGTCGTATCCACTTCATGGTCTGTTGGCTTGGCAGGTGTTTCGGCCAGGTCGACTTCTTCTGGATCACATTCCGTTGCGGAGAGAAAGTTTCGAATAGTGCGAGCTGCATGTTTAGACACAACGTGGTGCTGGATATATGCTGTCCATGCTAAGTGGTGACTTCTTGGACCCGGTGCGGTTTTGGTGAACAAGCGTTTACCGGGGTTGAGACTAGTACTTCTTATCTCTAAGTCTAAGGCACTGATATGCGGGACATGCGGGGTAGCACTTTTCAGATCAAGTGTCCAGGGCCTCAGATAGACATTGAGGAGCCTCGCCTGTGCATCCTTTGACATGTCGGGCTTCGGCAACGGACATGTCGTCGGATATGGGATCAGCGGTTCGGTCCGTCTTTCCAGATAGTATTCCTGCACTCGACTGCATCCATTGCACTGCGGTAGCCGGACAAGGTTGGCGGCTCGGCTGTTTGGCAATGGATGTTTCCAAATGTAATCACGGCCATATTGCCAGCCATCCACAGGTTTCCTGTCGGTGCCTTGCTTACTCACCCAAACACTGAGCCCTTGTCCGTCTTCAGTTGCATTTTTGGTGGGCGGCTGTAATTTTTTTAGACTCCACCATTTGATGAACTCCCACGGGCTCAAGTGGAACACTCGTGCGTCGGTTCCCCGCCACCCGTATACTTCGGAGGACTTCAAAGTACTTTTATGCGGGTTGGGAGGTTGCACTTTATGACGAATGTCTGTGACAAGGTCTAATATACCAACCCACTCTATTCCTACAAACGGGACAACGGGAAAACTCCGGATGCACTCGGCGGTGGTGGGATCGGTCATGTTGCTGAAGCCCGCAAGCATGAATTCTTCTGTGACGGGGCGTACTGAGCAACGAAATTCGAGATCCCCGAAGACTCTATGTACAACTTTACGGTAGTGCGCTGCCGCGTCATCTTTTGCAGCTGCTTCTTCCAGGAAATGCAATTGCTTGGCTGCTTGTTGCAATTCCTTTTTGCCTAACGGCTGCGGCTTCTGTAAGTAGCCGGTGAAGTATCTGGTGGACCGGCGGGCTGCTTGTGCCATTGCCCGTTGCAGTTTTGGAAGCATGTTCTTTGCCAAGCAGCCTCGGTTGCAGTCTGAGTCGTGGGTGCTTGCAGACAAAGGCACTCGGAAATTTACGGCAGTGTGTGAATTACCAAATAACATGAGGGTGAATGCGTGCATGGTGCCCGATAACCACGGATCGTCTCTTTTGTCTAAGACCATGCCTAATGCATTCCGCCGCCCGGCAGTGCTCTGGGCAAATTTTCGTGCGTTCCCTCTACAAATCACTCGAACTTTTTCGTTCTGAACTTTTGGGAAATTGTGCTTACACTTGTTTGGCGCCCCCTTCTTTCTGCAAGCGGCTATAGGCAACCGACACTTCTGCACGACGTTCCACGGATGCCAGTGAAGCTGCTGATGGCTGATCTTGCTTTGTGCTGCTAGACGGTATTGGTGGATGAAACGACTTGCGTCGGCCAATGCCTGCTTTGGTTCCACTCCTTTCAACCATGGACTGGCCGCTTTGTCTTCGGCAAGGAATTCTGGCCACTGACACAAAAAATCGTGGCTTGATTTGCAGTTGTTCTGGGCCCAGTCTGCTTCAAGGTGGTCTTGCTGTTGCGTATGGCTTGCTAGGTCAGGATGGGATTCGGAGTGTGCCCATGTCAAGAATTGTTGCACGTCCTCGAATGTGATGGTGCTGTCATTCAGTTTGGCTGCAAGTTCACTTAAGGATTGTTGCCAAATGGAAGCGATGTACACGTTGCAGTGGAAATGCGGTGTGGAATTGGCTTGATATTCGATTGCTCCGCATAGGCCGGTGACAATGCCAAGGATGCCCCCCGTCACATGACACCCGTGTCCGCGTGCATCGCGGCAATCGCATGCTGGGCAACGAAAGCACATGCGGATGCCGAGCAGTTTGGCGAAGATGCACCGCACCACTGTTTGAAAGCTTAGAACGACCGCCCACGGATCCCTCGCAGTGAGCTGTCTGCGGGTGTCGTAAGGCGGCACTTCGATGTTCGCTTCTGCGGTCTCCCATAGCTTGGGGCGATCGCGTGCTCCTTCTTCAGCTCCGCCAGGATCTGCGGCACGATAGCGGCTGAATTTGATGCACAAACTGTTATGACGGGTTGTAGGGGATATCGTGATGAAGAGGGGTTCTCCCAGCTCAACCCTAGCCCCAAATAGGAAACGCCCAATGCGACGGCGGACTTCAATCGTTCCAGGCATATGGCCTTGCATGCCTTTCACATCCTGGAGCAATTCTTTTTCGTCTGTTGTGAGGCCTCGTGCATAAGGCAATTTACGTGTATCGAACTGGATGGGTTTCGGCTTTCCACCTGGAGTGATATATGTGCCGGATCGGAGCTTGTTGTAGAGGCCGCGCGCCGCTTGTACCCACTTGAGCGTTGGTACCGGTGCAATGGCTTGCCTTTGCGACTTCCATTTCCGCCAAAGGGAGCCTTGCCACACCGAATGCCATTTGAACGTCAATCTTCTAAGCCCGGGAATGAGGTCCCGTGAATTGCGAATCGAACTCTCAATGCGTCCGGCCATCAGTTTCAAATGTGCCAAGGGCTGCAAGTGCGGTGCCTCTTCGGGCCTCCGTGGTCGCGCTTTGTGCGGAAAGTCGGGACCACTGACGGGCGCTGGGATGCTGAAGGGGAAAGCCCATGGAAGGAAATCATTTTGCCATTGGTCCCAGAAGTTGTGCCCGGTTCGGATGGTGAGCGTGTCAGTTGCATTACTCAATTGCAACAACATATCAACGTCAGGATCTTTCCATTCCGCACCTGTATAATCTTGTGACAAAACGTTTGGATGCACACTGCCTATGAAAGCTTGGCCATCCAAAGCTGTCTCTGCACCTGTTTCAGGTGTGGCGTGTTTCTGCGGTCGTTGTTGGCTTGCTTCCACTCTGGCGACGAGGACTTTCCCGGACGGGCTCAGCGGAGCTGAAGTAGGATCCCTGAGCTTTTGGCCGGTCGACTCCATGTTGTTCGCCGACGCCGTCGCTTCGGTTGCCTGAGCGCTGCTCTGGCTTGTCACCTGGGGTGAATAATTGTTGCCCGGCGAGGCATCCTGCTCTGGCTTGGCAGACACTGGTTGAGATCTGCCTTGGCTAGGTGTTGTTGCTGGAACTTGTTGCTTCTGTGACGCGGCCGGTGTGGCTGGGACTTCGGCTGCTACCTGAGCGCTGCTCTGGCTCATCTTCTCTGGTGAAGGCATGTGCTTCATGTCGACTAGCGGCCTTGTTTCTTCCACCCCATAGGTGACAGTCACGCGTTGCGTCACTGCTGCTTTTGCCTCGTCTGCCGACAAGGGCGAGCTACACATTGGATGTTGCAGGTCGATGAGGTGATGCAAGAGTGCGATGACGACCCACGGTCGGATGCGTGCCCCTGCTACCCACTCAATTGCCTCATTGTATAACATGCCTTTCACATTGATTTTCACAATAGCCTGGAGCACTTGTGGCGGGTGAGGCAACTTTTCCCAGGTCGTGGCCCGCTGCGTATCGGGGGCCAAGGCAGCGAGCACCTCTTCCCATGGAATGCTAAAGGAAGAAACATTGCCTCGGATTGCAGTCCTGTGTTCTGGCCGATGCAAGTGTTCTTCTATCAAATTCCCTCGGTCGGCCTCCAGGTAATAATTGATGACGGAAGTCCAGACAGGAGAGGCGGCCGCTGCTTCTATCCAACGCACCTGGTGGGTGTACAGCAACTTTGTTGGGTACCCAACCCAATTGTCATTCGCCAGAGCTTCTGGCACTGCACAAGCGTTCTGTCTGCACATGTTTTCCAGGCAATTGCGACACAATGGCAGTTCGCAACCTTCACACAGTTGCAGCGAACCCTGGGCGCAATGTTTGCAGCGAAAATCTTCCGGGCAGCATAAAAGTGGCATGCCTTCGCAGATTGCGTCTGGCAGGGTTCGAGTCCACTCGCTTGCTTGGAGACGATTTGGCACAGAAGCCACAGTGCCATATTGCGTCATGTAACTTTCTAGGCTCCAATTTGCCTTGGCTGCTTCTGGGGTCAGTGCACCGAACAAGTGTTTGACAGATATGTAGCCGATCTCCCCTCCCATGCCTCCCGGGGTCACTCGGGCGCAACAGGCACAAATCAATGCTTGGCAATTGTTGTCATCCAGTTCGACCTGTAGTCGACGCAGCGTGCGCCGATCGACGCTCCAGCCAACCTGTGGGATCTATCCATGTTCCTTTTCCACCAATGCAGCCGTGTATGTTGACGCCACAAGCTCACGGGGTATGTCTGCGAAGTGTTCAGGATGGCACTCATGGAGGTGTGCCCACAAACACACGACCCCGTTTCCGCAGCACTTCAATGTAGTGTGTACCCATGTAGTGTCATTCATGTGCCACACTTTTTCTTTGGACCAGTGCGGGTGGCACGGTTGTTTGTCGGATGCCCACCTGCATCCCTCAAAGGCGCAATGCACAGCTGGGTACACGAGACCACTGTTTGGCTGCGTGGCGGGAAATTGACTCATCGCTGCTGGAGAAGGCAGAAGAGGATGTTGTCGCAGTTGGACTGCTATTTGTCGAATGCGTTCCTGGTCGCGATCTTCGACCGTGACCCATGTCTTTGTCGGATCCACGGTGACTTGCAGATCCGCCTCGTTTGAGCTCTCTGACCAGTTCGAATCCCATGAAAGCACGCTGTCACAATCCACATCGGTGGCTGCACCCTCCGACTCCTCTGCGTCGTCATGCCCTTCCCAGACACCAGTGGCTGCCTCTTTGCCGGCTTCAGTTGTGTCATGCACCTGCTGCGACCGATTTGGCTGACACGTTGTTGCATCCGATTCTGCCGCAGTGGTGCGGCTGGTCCGCTGCGGTTGCCCGGATGACCCTGCCGTTGGCCGCTCTGCTTCCTCTGCGGCATGATTTTCGCACACTGCACTCTGATCTTCAACGTGCGATGACTGACTATGCAGCGACATGGGTGACACTTCCACTGGGTTTCGAAGGCTTTCTGCAGCAAGACACAACACGGCTTCCGAACTCTCTGTTCTCCAAGTTTCCAACCATGGTGTTTCAGGGAATGGTTCGCGCAATGCTTCCGCGCGTTGGACGAGGTCATAGTGCCCGGTGATACCAGTGTTTCGGTGGAAAAGCTCTAAGACATTGGAATGTTCTTGCAATTTCAGTTGTGTTTCCGAATCGGTGATGTAGGCCATGTCATGAATCCAAATGTTTTTATCGTCCTCCTGGCTCCAAATGAGACAGTGAAAGTCAAAGGCTTGTGTGAGTGCCCACAATTCTACAACTGAGCCATGGTGAATGGAATCCAACATGCGTGGCTTTTCCGAAACTGCAACCACTTTACTCCAAAGCACGATTTCGGCAGCTGTCAAACCTTCTGCCGCCTCCAACTGCTTTGCTTGCTGAAGGAACCCCAGGTGTAGGCCTGCTTCTCGGTCATCAAACGGCACACTGGCGATCGCAACCTCATCTGCTCTGCTCTGGGTCCATTCTTTTGGTTGCACATCCATTCTAAGGCTTGCAAGTATAACTTTGCAGCTTCGGATACCGACCACGACTGCCAACCGCGACAATGGCGAAGTACTGCATGGAAAAAACACCAACCGTCACCAGGGATTTTGATTAGCTCACACCCTATTCGGGTCTGCACACGGACGTCAATTTTCAGGTCCTCATCCACCTCCACTTCTTTATGCAAACTCGGTTTGCTAGGTTGTGCTCGAAGCGAGGATGCGGCATCCACTACGTCTGCAACTCTAGCTTTCTTGCTAGCTACGTGATTGCTGCCGGCACTCGTGTCTATGCATTGGCTGGGTGTGGACCCTTCTGCTTGTCGTCTGTTGGCTTTCTTCATCGTGTTGCCATGCATTGCACGCATCAACTGGTTTCTAAGTTTGCGAGAGGTTGACCATGCGTTCCTGACTGGTTGCACTGCTGCGATGTTTCCCTGGCAAACGCATTCCACACATACCCAACTGGCTGGTGAGAACAGGAAGATGGCTGCAATCAACATTTGCATTCTACTTCGTGGCGATCCTGGTTGCCGCCTTGCTTTCACCCGAGCTTTGCCCACCCGACGTGCTTTCCTGACCCACCCACTGCGCAGTCGTGCACTGGCTAGGGCATGTTGCGCTTGGCATGCAAAGACACAGGTGAAGAGATTTACTGCAAACAGGAAATCTAGCTGCTTTGTGCTGGCACACAAGCTTGCTGAGATTACAGCCATGCCCCACGTCAAGTATGTATATTTCCCCGGAAACCTCCGAGTCCAGTGCGTGTGCTTGCCTTTGCCGTTGCTCGACTCTCTGCCACGCGCAGCATGCACTGGATGCCGCTGCGTGAAACTTGCTCCGGCACACCACTCTGTCATGGCTTTCCGCTTTGGGAAAAGCTTGCCTTGCGAATTCTTTGTCTGTGGTGAAGTGTTTCACTGTGTCAGTGGTAGGCTGCTTGCGCGAGCGTTCCTGCAACTGCTGAACCCCCTCTTTCGTTCTGCGATGCTCATCTGCTTTTCCCAGATAATACCTCAGTGATTGCCTTTGCATGTTTCTTCCGTGCTTCAGTTTTAGACAGACTACTCCTACGCGTGCTACTTCAGTTTGTTGAGTTTGTGTACGTGTGCTTCTCGTTTCGCTCTACACTTTGCCTCGAGCCCTGTAGCAACGGTCGCGGAGGAACTGTGTGCCCTTGTTCATGTGCAGGTGGCTGTGTTCTCTGTCCCCTGTTCTGTGTCCAGCCTTCTTTGTTTTTTTTCGCACACTACTTCAACCCTTGCTTCTGCCATTTCAATGACTGCTTCAACCACCGGTTCCGAGGCACCGCTTTCAGTCAACTTCCCGCGCTCGACCAACTGCAGCAGGCACAGCGCAAACATGGCGCGGCGACCTTCTGCGGATCGCCCTTTCAGTTCGCTCAGTACCTGCCAGTTGGGTAGCGGCAAAGACAATTTTGTCACCCCTGTTGGGGCGTCTCCGGGGGTGTTGGAGCGCTGAAGCGCCCCCAAAAGTGTTGGAGCACAACAAACGAGGCAGGCCACCGACAAACTTGCCGGAGTTGCGCCGGAGCACCTGTCACCATGTTTCTGCAGTCATGCGGTCAGTTTCCGAAACCCCTACACTGCAGTGCTGTTGCAGTCACGTCAGTTCTGTACTCTGGCCGTCAGTTCCCTCCAGTCTCTCTTGAGCAAGCCGTTGCTCATCACAAACATGTCTGAGAAACGAGCCGTTGCGGGCTCCAAACATGCTGGCGCACCACAAACAAGCCGAGCCGCCAGCAAACATGCCGGCCTCGCCGTCGAAGACCTGTCACCAAAGTGCAATAGGTCTGAACGCGACCGTCTGACCAAAAAAAACCACACGCCGACCTACAGCTTGGAACCATAGGTTGACAGCCACAAAACAAAGAGGGGAGTGGCTGGATGTAGAAGAATGAACCCCGGCTGCTGTGAGGCTGCTGTGGAGTTGTAGCTTGGAAAAACCTTTGCTTGTCTGCTTCCTTCCAGGGGGACCCTGCCAGCTTCCCCGGACAGCGTGCGGCTATGCCGCCCACCGCCGGGAACTCCCTGCTCTTCAAACTTTTTGGATTCTCTCCAGGGAGGCCCCGCCAGCTTCCCCGGTCAGCGTGCGGCTATGCCGCCCGCTGCCGGAAACTCCCTGCTCTTCGGATTTTTGTCGCGCTTCTCTCCAGGGGGGTCCTGCCAGCTTCCCCGGTCAGCGTGCGGCCATGCCGCCCGCCGCCGGGAACTCCCTGCCTTGACTTCAGTTCCAAGCGAAAAAAAATATATATATATATATCTATATATATCTATATATATATATGTGTGTTTTTTTCATATATATATATAGATATAAGTATATATATATATATCTATATAGATATATCCGTTCAGTACTCTTGCAGTCAGTTTCCTCCGGTCTCTCTTAAGCGAGCTGAGACAAACTAGCCAGGCCACCCGCAAACTTGCCGGAGTCGCCCCAGAGCACCTGTCACCATGTTTCAGCAGTCACGCGGTCAGTTTTCAGCAGTCATGCTAACGCAGTGCTGTTGCAGTCGCGTCAGTTCTGTACTCTTGCAGTCAGTTCCCTCCTGTCTCTCTTAAGCGAGCTGCGACAAACTAGCCGGGCCACCCGCAAACTTGCCGGAGTCGCCCCCAGAGCACCTGTCACCATGTTGCAGCAGTCACGCGATCAGTTGTCAACAGTCATCCTAATGCAGTGCTGCTGCAGTCGCGTCAGTTCTGTACTCTGGCAGTCAGTTCCCTCCAGTCTCTCTTAAGCGAGCCGTTACTCATCGCAAACATGTCGGAGAAACGAGCAATTGCGGGCTCCAAACATGCTGGCTTACCACAAACATGCCAGGCCGCCAGCAAACACGCCGGACTCGCCTTCGAACACCTGTCACCAAAACGCGAGCAGTCTGACTGCGACCGTCTGCAAAAAGAACACTGCCGACCTACAGCTTGGAACCACAGGTTGCTTACAGGGATGTTCTCGAGCACACACGAAAAACCGGGGAAACCAAAGCCACAAAAAAAGGGGGATGGCTGGATGTTGAATGAACGCGGGCTGATGTGAGCCTGATGTAGAGCTGCAGCTTGGGAAAAAATACTCCTTGCAGTAACGACTTATGAACCTAAAAGACTGCATCGGTTGTCAACGAAGAAGCCACCAATTTTACCATCCATAAGCTATCCACAAACCAGCAACAAATAACCGATCCCTTAATTTACTCCCTCCCAAGCACCGCCGTTCCAGCCGGCACGACACCTACCTCGATGTCGTGTTCGACTACGATGCACTGTAGCGACCGGCCACGCCGAGCCTTTCTTCACCAAGCTGCAGCCCTAAACCACCGCCGCTGCCAGCGCTGAGCGCTGCTCTGCGCTCGCTCCCGCCACGTCCGCGTCAGACAGACGCAGACATGGCCGTGGTTTCCAAATGCATTTGATCATCTCTAACCACACTAAACACTGATAACAAATAAGGTTGCAAACGGGGATGATGCCATGTATGGTTACCAAGCATGTTGGCTACCCATCACTGCCTCTCGTAACTCTGTACCCCTCCACTTGCTAACTTCTACTCATCCAACGTTGTTGCCTCGGTGAAAACACTTGAAACAACTAACCGTCTGCGGCGAACCGACTATATGCTAGACCACTGCGATGGGTTGCGACTCAACAAGCAATAGCTGGGCCCTGATGAAGAAATTGGTTCACATCTACCTCTGGTTACAACAAAGGTTGCCAGCGTTGATGCTTGCTTCTCTCGCTTGCGCAAACTCAATGTGCAAGATGGCTCTCCCGACTTCGGTGTACGCCACGTCCACCCGGGCTGTCAGCCCCCTTCGGATGAAGGATGCTGCCGGGACGCCCGAAGTCCCGGCCCCCGTCTTACACAGGGGGAGGTTAAGACAACCCCCAAAGCGTCAGTAACACCACACCAACAGCAACCACCAACACAACAACCACAACCACGACATACTACCCTGCCGCGATTGCGACCCAGAACATGGACATGGATTACACCCAACGCATACCTTCCACGGGTCTGCTTTGGCCGGCGCCCGGCTGTCAGGCGTAAGCCTCATAAATCCGGGCGCCGGCCCCGCGCCCGTGTCCTCGCCGGATACCTTCGGTGGTAACCGAAGGTTATATACGCTCGCCGCCCCTGCCGCCGACCACCTCGTGTCGATTCGTGTTCACCCCCGGTCCACGATTATCGTTGTAATTTACAGTGTATTCTGCGTGTGGTGTGCAAAAAACATCGTTTTTTACAGGGTTTCGGGCCCCTCGGCGGCGCAGAATTGCACCTTGGCGATGTTAAAAAATGTAGGTTTTTCCATAGTTTTTGCTTTGAGGGGCGGAAAAAATCGTAAAAAGTTGTCTCTGAAGATGTTTTCAACATAAACGGCCCAACATCTGACCAACATAGGCCCAAGATCGCCCACCTATCCTCCAGCTATGCCCAACATAGCCTCCAAGCTGGCCCAACATAGGACCAACATAGGCAAACCTAGGCCCAACAGAGGCCAACATAGGCCCAACATAGGCGCAACCTCGGCCAACATAGGCCAACATAGGCCCAAGATGGCCCAACATAGGGCCAACGTGGGCCCAACAAAGACCCAAGCTGGGCCCAAGATGGGCCCAACATAGCCCAACATGGGCCCAACATGGGCCCAAGATGGCTCAACATGGCCCGACTTGGCACAACATAAGCCCACGATGGGCTCATGATGGCTTGACATGGCATGACATAAGCCTACGCTGGGCGCAAGATGGCTCAGCATGGGCCCGACGACAACGACGACGACGACAACCACAACAACCACCACCACCACCACAACCACAGCCACCACAAGCTTGGCCGGCGCCCGGCTGTCAGGCGTAAGCCTCATAAATCCGGCCAGGGGCCCCCTGGCCGTGGCATTGCCGAAGGCGGTTCTCTCCTCTCTGTAGGCCGCCGACCACCGCGTGTCGCCAAAAACTGTCGCGTTTTACGGTGTTTTGTGCTCGTCGCATTTTTTCCCATTTTTCGGATCTTGTGGTTTAAGATGGGTCAACATGGGCCAAGATAGGCCTCAAGATGGGCCAAGATAGGCCTCAAGATGGGCCAACATAGCCCCAAGATGGGCCAAGATAGCCCCAAGATGGGCCAACATAGCCCCAAGATGAGCCAACATAGCCCCAAGATGGGCCAACATTGCCCCAAGATGGGCCAACATAGCCCCAAGATGGGCCAACATAGCTCCAAGATGGGCCGACATAGCCCCAAGATGGGCCAACATAGCACCAACTCCACACCTCAAAGCACCGACCCTCAAGTACAAACCACGCCCGACCAACTCCAACCCACCAACTCCAAACCCACCCGCACAACCCGCGACCGACCAACCCCAACCCACGAACCCCAAACCCTCCCGCGCACACTCCGACCGACCTCAAAGCACCGACCCTCGAGTACAAACCACGACCGACCAACTCCAACCCACCAACCCCAAACCCACCCGCACAAACCGCGACCGACCAACCCCAACCCACGAACCCCACACCGTCAAGCACCAACCACGACCGACCAACCCCAACCCACCAACCCCGAAGCCCAAACCACCACTCACCTACCCCAACCACCCATGCCATACCTGCAAGCACAAACCACGACCGACCAACCCCAACCCACCAACCCCACACCGAAAAGCACAAACCACCACTGACCAACCCCAACCCACCAACCCCAAACCTTCCAGCACAACCCACGACCAACCAACCCCAAACCCAAAAACACAACCCACCACTGACCATCTCAACCCACCAGCCCCAAACCCTGAAGCGCAAACTACGACCGACCAACTCCAACCCACCAACCCCAAACCCAAAAGCACAAACCACGACTGACCAACCCCAACCGACGAACCCCACACCGTCAAGCACCAACCACGACCGACCAACCCCAACCCACCAACCCCGAAGCCCAAACCACCACTCACCTACCCCAACCCACCCATGCCATACCTGCAAGCACAAACCACGACCGACCAACCCCACCCCCCCAACCCCACAGCACAAACTACCCCTGACCTACCCCAACCCACGAAGTCCATACCTGCAAGCACACACCACGACCGACCACCCCCAACCCACCAACGCCCAACCCAAAAGCCCAAACCATCACTGACCAACCCCACCCCACCAACCCCGAACCTTCACGCACAAACCACGCCCGACCAACCCCAACCCACCAAGCCCACAGGCCAACATAGGCTTGAAGAGGGCAACATAGGCCGCAGGATGGGCCAACATCGTCCCAAGCTTGGCCAACCTAGCTCCAAGCTGGGCCCCCATAACTTCAAGCTGGGGCAACATAGCCGTCCAGATGGGCCAACATGGCCCCAAGATATGCCCACAGACTACACACAACCGACCACCAACACCGACCCAGCAACCCCACACCTTACAGCACAACCCAGAGCCACAACCATCACACTTCACAAACCATCATCGCCCAACACCGACCGACCGCCTTGCAAAAAGGGCTCAAAACACCCACCAACCCCAAACCCGCACGCACGCACCCCGACCGACCAACCCCAGCCCACCCACCCCGAACTCAAACGTGCCAACCACCACCACCACCACCACCACAACAACAACAACAACTACTACTACTACTACAGAAACAACAACAACAACAACAACAACCACATCAACAAGAACGACAACTCCTGTGTCGCTGCAACCTTTGGTTGCAGGCTCCGGGCTCTTGCCCTTAGCTATTCCTTGCCTGGCCTGTCGCCTTTCTCGCCTTTTGGTCGCCTGAGCCGATGCAGACAAGATATCTTTGTCTTGGTGCCTATTCTGTCCGGTAGTGCCCCCCGACTGTTTCTACCCAGCCGTTGGCCTAGACCATGGCCTCTGCAGGGTTTGCACGCCAGGAAATCCTGCAGGCGGGTGTCCGGTGCGGGGCCAGGAAACATTGACGGTCCTAGCCGTTGGGCTCCCCGCGAAAAAAAAAGAAACCAACGACGGAACCAAAGGTGACCTTATCCAGAAGCTCTTTCTTCGGGTTGTTTTTTTTTCCGCTGACCCTGAAAGCGGTTCTGCCCCCGCCGGACCCGTGGCCTGCATCCAGCGTCCCACGAGGTCGTCTTGCGCCAGCGCCTGGCGTCAACGCGGCGGCGGCAGGGACTGGCGACAGGCGACGGAACCGGCTGCCGCTTCACCTGGTTGAGGTTGGGTCCGAACACGTTGTCCTCCACCGGCTGTGGCGTGACCTGGCGGGAACGCCGTATCCAACTACTAATTTTGGCTAACTGCTGCTTTGCACTGCTGTAGCCATGTTGTCCACTTGCCTTCGCACTGCTCTAGCCCTGGTCGGCCTGGGATCGCCTACGTTGCTTCTCGACACATGCCGCTTTCAAACAAGCCGGGTTGACAGTTGACCTTCTCTGGTCAATCGGACCGCCACTCTAACTCTCGCTTGAGCAACGCTCTAGCTTCAAAACATGCCGGGTTGACCGCTTGCCTTCTCTGGTCGATCTGAGCAACGCTCTGACTCTCGCTTAAGCAACACTCTAGCTGACCAAGGCTTCAAACGTGCTACTCAGGACATTTCTTCCCTACCGGCTGGTTCCACACAGGCTGCGTTCGCTGTACGCATGCCTTTTCCTTTGGGAGGTACCGTCATGAGTTCGTCCCATGGGCGACGTATAGACATACGTCTTGGCCTTCTAATGGACCAAATCTTCGGCTGACTATGGCGACTCGACTAGGATTATGATGGGACTATGCTGGGACACATATTCTTGGGCTTCAGTAGGCGGCTAGTGCTGAGATTATAATTCACTGTCACGCGGGATTGTGATGGGACTATGCTGGGACAAATATGGAACTTAATTACGTGGTAGGCTCCTGCTGAGATTACAATTCACTGTCACGCGATAACCTGGCCACCGGCTCGACCCACGTCGCCCGCCGATGGGATTGCTATAGGTGGGTAGATCCTTGGGCTTACTATGGAGATGTTGCGGGGATTATAACTTATAGTGGGCATATGCTGGGACCAATCTTGGTCCAACACTGGGCTCGTGCAGCGGACCAAAGCTCGTACTTGTCGTGACGGAAAAAAAAGCTAGGCACAGGCGGCCTGCCCTTTGAACGTTCCGTCGGCAAGGCTACGAGAAATACGTTCGAAACTGCTGACCAAAGCTCTGCACCCTGCCCGTGCACATGCCGCTGCCAGCGGTTCTCTTCTAAACATGCCCTTCAAAACCCGCCGGGTTGACCGCTAGCCTTCTCCGGTCGGTCTGAGCAACGCTCTGCCACGCGCTGGAGCAACGCTCTAGCTGACCAAAGCGACATAATTCATCGGACAAACATGCTCTTTGAAACAGGCTGGGTTCACTGCTGACCTCCTTTCGTCGATCTGGGCCATGTTCTGCCACTCGCTTGACCAACCCTCTGGCGGATCACGGCTTCAAACCTGCCACGACAGACAATGTGTTCACTGCACACATGCCGTGTTCCGTTCTTAGCAGTGGCGTCGCGCTGGTCGATCTGACGCTCTGACCCGCGCTTGAGCAACGCTCTGGCTGACCAAAGGTCCTGCACCCTGCCTGTCGACAGGCCGTTGCCTGCGGCGCTCTTCCAAACATGCCCTTCAAAACAAGCCGGGTTGACCGCTAGCCTTCTCTGGTCGAGCTGAGCAACGCTCTGACACGCCCTTGAGCAACCCTTAGCCTTCTCCACTCCGTCTGAGCAACGCTCTGCCACTCGCTTCCGCAACGCTCGAGCTGACCCAAGCTTCCGATATACTAATCAAAGCCCTTCCTGCCTATACAGGCCGGTTCCACACAGGCTGCCTTCATTGTAGACATGCTTTTTCCTTTGCTGCCAAAACATTTGCACGGTCGATCTGCGAACAACAACAACAACAACAACAACAACAACAACACCAACACCAACACCACCACCACCAACAACAACAACAGCAGCACCACCACCACCACCACCAGCAACAACAACAACAACAACCACCACAACAACAACAACCACAACAACCACAACAACCACACTAACCAGTCTTGGTCCCTGCAAGACCCACTACACCTACGTCCGCCGCCACGGCCCCCATGGTTGGGCCCCTGGCCGGCTGTTGCGCGTAAGCACTTAAATCCGGGCGCCGGCCCCGGGGCCGCAGCCCGTGGCATTGCCGGAGGCCTTCGGTGGTAACCGAAGGTTATATACGGCTGCCCCCCCTGCCGCCGACCCACCTCGTACTTACCTCCGCCCGATTCCGGTTCACGCCCGGTCCACGATTATCGTTGTAATTTACAGTGTATTCTGCGTGTGGTGTTCAAAAAACATCGTTTTTTACAGGGTTTTGTGGCCTTCGCCGTCTCCAGGTTTCATCTTGGCGACGTTAAAAAACCGTGGGTTTTTCATGGTTTTGGGTCTTCGGAAGGGGTCCGGAACGGAAAACTGGACATCTTGCCGGCCTTGGTGCCAACATAGGGCCAACGGCTACATGGGTCAACGTAAGGCTAAGATACGGGCAAGCCTGCGCCAACATAGGGCCAAAATCGGCCAAGATGTGGGCTACATGGGCCGACATAAGGGCTACATGGGTCAACATACGGCTAAGATAGGGGCAAGCCTGCGCCAACATAGGGCCAACATCGGCCAAGATGTGGGCTACATGGGCCGACATAAGGCCAAGATAGGGACTACATAGGCCAAGATAGGGCCAACATCGGCCAAGATGTGGGCTACCTGGGTCGACATTACGCCAAGATGTGGGCTACATGGGCCAACCGAGGGCCAAGACAGGGGCAAACCTGCGCCCAAATAGGGCCAACATCGGCCAACAACAACAACAACAACGACAACGACAACGACAACGACAACGACAACAACAACAACAACAACAACAACAACAACAACCACCACCACCACCA
The DNA here is from genome assembly GCA_947184155.2 of Cladocopium goreaui. NCBI lineage: Eukaryota > Dinophyceae > Suessiales > Symbiodiniaceae > Cladocopium > Cladocopium goreaui. Next base: position 59,246 of record CAMXCT020001532.1, read on the forward strand.
CCACCACAACAACAACAACAACACCACCAACGCCCGCTCGGGCTGACGGGTCTGCTTTTGCCAGCGCCCGGCTGTCAGGCGTAAGCCTCATAAATCCGGGCGCCGGCCCCGCGCCCGTGTCCTTGCCGGAGGCCTTCGGTTGGTAACCGAAGGTTATATACGCTTGCCACCTGCCGCCGACCCACCTCGTGTCGATTCCGGTTCACCCCGTGTTCACGATTATCGTTGTAATTTACAGTGTATTCTGCGTGTGGTGTTCAAAAAACATCGTTTTTTACAGGGTTTTGTGGCCTTCGCCGTCTCCGGGTTTCATCTCGGCGACGTTAAAAAACAATGGGTTTTTCAGGGTTTTGGGTCTTAGGAAGGGGTCCGGAACGGAAAACTGGACATCTTGACGGCCTTGGTGCCAACATAGGGCCAACATCGGCCAAGATGTGGGCTACATGGGTCAACATAAGGCTAAGATAGAGGCAAGCCTGCGCCAACATAGGGCCAACATCGGCCAAGATGTGGGCTACATGGGCCGACAGAAGGGCTAGATGGGTCAACATACGGCTAAGATAGGGGCAAGCCTGCGCCAACATAGGGCCAACATCGGCCAAGATGTGGGCTACCTGGGTCGACATTACGCTACATGGGCCAACCTAGGGCCAAGACAGGGGCAAACCTGCGCCCAGATAGGGCCAACATCGGCCAACAACAACAACAAAAAAAAAAAAAACGACGACCACGACGACAACAACAACAACAACACCAGAACATGGACATGGATTACACCCAACGCACACCCTGCTTTGGCCGGCGCCCGGCTGTCAGGCGTAAGCCTCATAGATCCGGCGATGCCTCGCCGTGTAGTGGTGGCAGCTAAGCATAGCTTTAGCTACCCGGGGGCGCGCCCCTGCCGCCGACCCTCCCCTAAAATCTTTCAGCCTGCTGGGGTTTTCACGTTTTTGGGGGTTCGGGGTGGGAAAAAAGAGGGTAAAATTTGAAGATGCGTTTTGGAGGTCCTTGTTGGGCGTTTTTTGGTCGATTTTTGGCCAATTTTTCATAATTTTTGGTACTGTCCACGCGTAAAAATCGTGTAATTTACAATGTTTTTGTGCCTTTGGCATCCAAAAAAAAGCTTCTGACAACATGCAGGAAACTGCGTAAATACCAGTGTTTTTGCTAGGCCCGGGCCACAAAACACTGTAAATACCGTGATTTTTGCTAGCAGAGGCTCAAAACCTCGTAAATACCGTGGTTTTGCGTTGGCGCGGAGCCAAAAACATCGGTATTTACGGTGTATTTTTGTTCCGAGAATGTGAAAAATCGCGAAAACACCGCCTATTTGGCGCTTTTTGGGGGTTCGCAAAAACCGTCGATTTGACGATTTTGAGACAAAGATAACAACGACAACGATAACAGGACCAAGCAGCAACAGCTATAACAACAATAACAACAACAACAACAACAACAACCACGACGACGACGACGACGACGACGCCGACGACGACGAAGACGACGACAACAACGACAACGACGACAACGACGACAATGACGACAACGACGACAACAAGGACAACGACAACGACAACACGAACAAGAACAAGAACAAGAACGAGAACGAGAAGGAGGACCAGAAGCAACAACAACAACGACGACGACGACGACGACAATGACGATGACGACAACGAAGATGCAGCTCGCAGCATGTCATGTCCGCAAGTTCAGATGAAATCCCCCTCTCTCTTTCCCTCCCCCGGCCCCCTACAGGCATCGCCGGTGTGCGAAGCTCTACAATAAATAAATATTGGATTAAGGACTGAACAAACAAACGACTGAATTTGTGAAATGGGTGTGTGTATATATATATATACAGATATATATATATAGATATAGAGAGAGAGAGAGACTTATTTATATAGACAAATTGATAAACGAAAGAAAGTCAGACATATGTCAAAGTACAGTAGCATCCGTAGCCCAAGACTGTACCTCTGTCTTTGTGTCCCACTTTGAACACCTACCCTGCTGTGGTCCAAGCATGATTGAATCGACAAACCAAATTTAGAATCCGTGACCCAAGAGAGCTGGCCACAGCTGCTACAAATATCTACAAATACCCATAAATTTTCACCACCGCTTTACAAACAGCTCCTGAGACGCAGCAACAAGATACGCTGGGCTTTCGCAAAAACTGATGGCTTAGGTGAAAACAAGATACTGTGTGCTCGTTGGCACCTTCAAGCCAAGAGTCTAGCTCATTTCGTCCCTGAACGAGCACCACCGGGGCTGGGGACTCATCCTTAGGAAAGCAAAGGCTTGCTCCAGTTTGGGTGTTCCATCATAGACTGATAGACTCTGATAGACTTGACTGGGGATCTTTCACCGTTTACCTATCTGCGTCACGCCTTGTCGTAGAACAAACAAGAGAACATCGCAAAAGTTGTCGATGGACCAAAAATGCTTTTTGTCACACTTCTACCGCGGCAGCCAAGCATCATTTCCGTGGAATGTCTGAGAGAGTGTCGGTGCTTCACGGAGGGGATCGAAATCCGACAACAAGTCCACTGTCGTGGGGTTGCTGGACATGTTTAGGCGCACTTAGTAGTCTCGTCTAGACTGTGATCTCGCACCAAGTTGTGCAGCAAATGGCTATGAAGCAGGTGGGTGCACCAAGGGTTGAATCTGTGTAAGCACTCCGGAACGGGTCACAAGATGGGCACATTCATACTAATTCATACCTCTACTTTACAAGTGTGGGAGCATTAGAGAGAAAGCGGTGCATGCATCTTTGTGAACATGTCTCCAGAATTGCTCGTGAATAGGAAACCATGCATGTCCTGTTCCTTCTTTGAGGTAACAAGTGCGCGCCTCCGCGACAAGCTAGACATCTGCGCCTGCTGACACCGAACCTAAGCAGAGCCATACTGGCAGGAAGTTCAAAGTCGTCGTTCCAGCCGTGGTTCATTCCAGGGATATGTATGTGTATATATATAATTAAGATTAATTAAGTAATAAATCAACAGTCTGATATGTGTCAAATGACAATCACATCTGTTTATCCAAGTCAGTCAGTCAGTCAACACATAGAGATGAACAGCCAAGTAGAGTTTTTTCTGTTTCCCAGAGAGAGAGAGAGAGAGAGAGAGCGACTCAAACATATCAATGCCACATTGAAAGCCACAGAAGTAATAAAGCTTGAGGGTCAAATAGACACCATCACCAAGCCAAGTGTGCGCCAGAGTCTCTCGCAAGATTGATTGCCCAAAAAGCCAAGGCCCATACAGTTGCTTTCAGCTGTTCAATGGCTTGCATCCTGAACAGAGCAACTTTGCAGAGAAAGTGACGAGGACAGGAGAACATTGATCGCAAAAGGCTCGTGTGGAGGCGAAACAGGTTCAATCCGTTCAATCCCCACAACTTCACTCAGACATTTAGCCCCAGCCGAAGCCTGTTCTGCTGCTGCTTCCGCACACCAGTCCATGATCCCTTCGGCCTTGCATAGGCAGAGAAATACAGAAATGCCAAACATAACGACAATTCCTAAGGATCTGAGGTCTTCCCAAGCATTTCAGAGTCACCTTAGTCATCGCTATCTAGGCTGAGCAGCAAAGTACAAAAACTTGCATCTGGAATCGATGCGTGAAGGATACGAAGACGCGATAGTAGACGCAATAGTATGTATGTATGTATATATATATATATATTAATCTTGTAGGTGTTCCATCGGAGACTTTCACCTTACCTCATCACCTTCCACTCTCGAGATTTTGACTTACCAAACAAGAGCCTTCACCTTCACCTTCTCATGCACCATCTCTCACTCCCAACGCTGGCCTCATTGCTGCCTGCGGCCTGGACATGGACGAGCTGTGTAGTGTTGCCAATCAATATAATCTATCACCATGAAGTATTGCTGCGAAACAGACTCCAAATTCCACAGAATTGCGTTGTTCACCAAAAGTCGTCTAGAAGATGTTATATAGATTGCTAGATGCTCTTTGCCCGCTCGTCACTGACTTCACTGAATGTCGTTCAACCACTACATCATGAAACATCAAAGAGGATTCCAAAAATTCACCAGAAGAATACCGTCTTTCAAGTTTCAAGTTCAAAGCCTCACTGCTTGCCGCCTCGGCCGTTTCGCAGCGCTCTCAGGGCGCTTCGTGGTATTGGCCCCTGGTTCGCCGCTTTGCTGCCGGCGGACACTTTGAAAGGGTGTGCTATATATAGAGCCAAAGGGATTGAGCGCTACGGAACAGATTCGGAGCAATGAAGCTACTTCGCAGGTGAATGGTGTGGCAACTTGCTATATCAATTTCGATGATTGGTGGCAGAATTGAAACTTCGAATAAATACTTCCGATGTTCAGCCCTCTCTCACTACTGTATGGCACCGCAGCATATTTTCTCCAACGATGCTAGTGCCCACAGGATGCGACAGGTTGCTTTGGTCACCTGCAGAGCACCTGCATGACGCAAGATGGTTCCAGGCTTAAAAGGTTGGGCACATCGGTAGAAAGCAAAAGTTGCTACAGTTGTCTTTGCAGCTTGCACCTGGCAACAGCTGTTTTGTCCAAGGACAAGTCTTCTGGCTATGATATCGACTTGGTTACCCCGCTGTTACTCCTTCAAAGTCATGGCGCGATGATGCAAGTGCCCACAGGATGCAGCAGGTTACTTTGGCGTCATTTGCAGAGCACCTGCACAACGCAAATTAGTTCCAGGCTTGGCATTCTGGCGGTTGGGCACATCATACACCAGGCAACAGCCAGCTAAGTTTTGGTTGCTGCTCAACGGCAAGTCTTTTTTGGGGCCTGGCATCGACTAGGGGACTTCTGTTGTCATGGCAACATGGGGATAGTGATGTTCTGGTAGAAAAGTCTCTTTCTGGCCAAGCAGAGTTTCACTTTCTATTCAAATATGCCAAAGAGTGCACCTCTTTGTGAGCTTTCTGGCACTCGAGGCTGCAGAAAGGCCCAAGACACCGAGGACATTTGTACCTTCCAAGTGCATCATGTCTGCAGGTCATTTCGGACAACATGAAAGTACTCGTAAAAGTACATGAGTTGTAAAAGTGCTTTGTTTCCAACGACCACTCGCCTCGCCCACTTCAAGCAGTGACACCGGAGACGTTTCGGCCACATGGATGGACCTACCTGGCCAGAGTTCTTCAAATCAACCAGTCTTTGATGGTCTTTGCTCTGTGAATCACTGTCAATACCTGATAGTGAAAGCAAGGTTGTGCCAAATCCGTGCTTGCTCCGACACCGTGGTGACCAAGAATGCTACAACCAATGTTTGAGGGAGCTGAACTTTAAAACATCTTCAGCAACTAAAAGCAGTAGCAGAAGGCTCAGTGCAAACAGATCCATTTTCCCCAGAGCTATTTGGTCGATGCGCGGTGTCGCGTGCTACTCACAAGCGGTGAAACCACACGCGCCTGTCAAGAAGCATACATCATCCACCCCAAAGTTGACTCGAACCATCACTTGATTCACTTTTGTTACTGCCACGGTCCTGGAAATGTCTGCCTATTATATGGCGTTCGTCCCTTTTGGAACTACTAAAGTAACTAAAGTTTGGATCACCACGTCCAAATATCAGGTGGCACCTCCATTTTTTGGCATTTACTTCTTGTCTTCGAGATTGGCCTCTCCGCCCTCATCCTGCGAGAAGCTTTAGGGGTTTTCATGAGGATTGGTCAGCTGGCAAGAAGAAAACAAACAATAGTCCACCAGCTGTTTTTTTGGGGTTGCAGGGACAAACTAACTCTCAAGAGACTTTGAATCCACTTACTTTCGCAGCTTCAAACTTTTTGTGATTTCTTACCATCCTCAATCCATCTCTGATTTTGTGGCCATTCATGCCTTGAAAATGCGCCTGATCTTGGAGGTTGTATCTCCTTCCCAGATTCATAGCAACATCCAGCAGCTGAATTGGACCGCCAAGTCCTTCTTGATGCGCTGACGAATTAGCTGCACGACCTGAGCGACACACGGGCCGAATCTAGCGACAAGATCTCTTGATGATGGCCTCGACGAACTGGGGAGCATCATAATCAAATGGAAAGGGACTCCCAGAACTCTCAGAACTCCTGGAAATTTTAACTCCCCCAGTTCCCCATTCTGCACGCTTCCCAAGCAGAAAATGCAGAAATGCTTACAATTTGCAGCAGCATTGCCTGATTTGCCTGCCAAGCCACAGCACGGTCGGTACGAGCCGCCAGCGTGTGCATCTTCCGCTCAACATCCCGCTTCAGGTCCTCAGTGAGGGTCTCAAACTGACCTGCATTCCTATAGAACCGGACAGCTTTGGACTGCAACCTGGAGGTTTCTGGCACCACACCCCTGCAGACACTCAGGACTGGGCCCAGTTCGGTTTCCGCGGGGCTATGGCCAGTACTGCATCGGTATCCTGCAGCTCAGTTGGCTTCAGCATGGTAAGCACATCCATGCACGTCCCAAGTATCAGCACAAACACATATCATATCGGGTTGAATCAGTTGAATCCTAACATTTGACAATTTGTAGACAACCAGACAACCATGATATGCGCAGAATTTCTTCGCTTCGCCTGTCTCGGACCGCTGTTAGCCCGTAGCCGCGACGCCCACCAGCCTCAGCAGCCGCAATGGCCTCCTGGATCTCTTTGTCAATCTCTGCCTGGGCTCAGTTGAAATTTCCACATAGTCCTCCTGTGACGATCACCATCGTTCCACAAGCAGACAAAAGCGGTGATAGTGGTGAGTGGATACATGATACATGTATATAGATAGATGATGATAGATGTAGATTGCATGTTTGTCCAAATTTCTCGCAAACATTCAATGTGTTGTCTTTTGACCATCCATGACCCTTCGTCAGCAGACCCCCCCACCTCGATGTCTGCAGAGGTGATCCTACGCTTCGCTTCAGACTTAAATCGAAAACATGTTGAACTATGTTGAATATGTTGCATGTCAAAGACAGAGTGAGAAAATTGAGACTTCCACAATCCAAAAACACGATTTGGGATACAAAGGAATGCAATTGACGGAGCTTTCAACTCGGCTGGCTGCTACAGCTCCTGGGCAGGCAAAAATCCCGCAGGTCTGGCCTCAGTTGGGCATTCCACAGCTGGCATCAACTGCAAGCAGAATGTTTCCTTTTGTGTTTCCAAGTTTTTTCGAGATTTTCCAGGTGTCAAGGGCCCCAGGCGTTCGCGGAATGTAATTGCGGAAATGGATTTGGCGATCATCTGAGCTGCTGGTGCAACAAGCTGAGAGCATTGTGCAACGATATCATCATTCTCCAAAGGCATTCACCAAAGATCCAATGGTACAAGTACTTCTCCCAGTAAAATGATTTTTAGACATGATCTTAACACTAGGAGGTGAGACGGGTGGGCATTTGATGATACCAACAGTTGCCAACAACTGAAGGAACGATGCCATGTCGCAACGAGTGATAAACTCTTTTTGCCTATCCATGAGTTACTGCTCCGTCAGTTCCTCGCTGTTTCAGATCACAACCCCGGAAGGGCTGGCCTTTCGGCAGGTCTTTGGCCTTCTTCGCTTTCTTTTTGGGGGGCCTTATCGCCCGGGGCATGGTCAACATTCAAACATAATATTGAGAGATACAAAGCTATTGTGGGCACCATGAGCCCTCATGGGTCCCTATATATAGATCCAAGATCCATCTGTGAACCTACAGATCAAGTCCAAAGTCTCAGGATAGCACTCGACGGCCTGCCCCTGGCGTGCAACCAAGCATGGCAACTCCCCAAGTGTCAAGGTTGAATCAAGTCTCGAGTACTTGTATAAGGATTTTAGATGCTGGAAATAAAAAGGGATCTCCCAGCCCAAATATATTTTCCCTTTTGTTTCGAATTGTGGACTGCAACAGAATGCTTATCAAGAACTGACCACGCGCCAACCGAGCACAGTGTTGCCTCTATGGCCATGGGCACGGACGTGGTGAGCGCCCGCCAGCCAGGGCCCAGCTTGAGCCAAAACACATGAGGAGAATGCAACCAGTCCACAAATGATTGTAGACCCCTAGTCAAGAAGTATATAAATTTCCATACCTTTGCTCACCTCCACATATACAATTCATGCAGCTCGGTTTTCTGCTCGCTGGTCATGAGCAAATGGTTGAACATGTGCGTCTAACTTGCAAGCTCTTGCTCTCGCTCCAAGACATGCATTCGCCGCCTCGCAGCTAAAGAAGTTTGGCGTCCCCTCTGCCTTCGTCAATGAGAAGCATCTAGCTTCATAAATGCATAGGATTCATAGGATGATAACTGCTAGAAAATATCCTTGATGTGTTGCTTGACTAGTCAATGAAACAGACAGCAATAGCAACAAGTGGTGCCACTTTTTTTGATCTGCTGGATCTGAAGCATGAACAGGCCAGGAGTGTATCTCACCCACACTGTAAGACACATTCCCTGAGGCCCTGAGGTGTGCACAGAGACCAATTCCGCCAACTCCTGTCACCGTCTCTAAGCCCCCATTTTGTTGGGATACTATATGGCTTGCTACATGAAGACGTCCAGAGCCTCCTGTTTCTTGAGGCTGCACACTACACCTGCTTTTTATTTGCTCTCACTGCTGCTGGGGATGTCTCTAGTTGGCAACTCAGTAAACTTATCGGCTTTGATTGATTCCTTTCAAATTCCTTCCTCCTAAACTTCTCCCCAAAACCCAAACAGAGCTGCAGTCCCTGAATGTAAAACGCCGGGATCGGCGCTTTTTGGCCTCAGCTTCTGTGAAGAGCTGCAGAAGGTTGTGAAGAGCTGCAGCCCTTGGTGTCAGACTTGTCGCGACGATGCCCTTGGAAAACGGGTGCATGCAAATTGATGCTGGAATTGAGCTTTGTTGGGGATGAGACAGCTGTTTTCCCTGAGTTCTGTGCCTTTCGCCCCGCCGCCGCGGTTTCTCTGGCTCCTCCTCCATGGGGCATTGATTGAGGGTTTGCAAATGCTGCACAGAAAGATTATCTTGGATCAATGCTCCAAACCCTCTCCTCACTTTCGGATGCATCATCTTGACGCTCCTGCCAGTTGAGACATGACAGTTGCCTGCCACCTGTCACCATCTCCCAAACCTTTCCCAGATTAATCTACGGAGTGGTGCCCGAGTTGTTTAATATAAAGCAAATGCCCAAAACATTTTGCCAAGTTAGACGGATCACAAAAGCATGAAAATTGTTTTCCAATTATATAATCTGAAAAAAAAACACATGCATTCATCACCAGGATTCGCAAATGGATCGGCCCCACCTTCTCCAGCACGAAATCCAGCTCCAGCAAGGCTAAACGCTCTGATTTCTCTTTGATCTGGGCCACCTTGTGCTGAAGCCTGACATGTCACCGCAAATCTCTGCGACTTTGGTTCTGAAGTAAACAATGCAAGCAGAGCCCTGCCAGTCCATTGTAGTTAATTATAGTTCATGCAGGAAATTTCACATGTTTTTTCTTTTAAGAATTGCTGAACCTTTCCCCTGCAAAAATGGGACTCAACTGCTGGTCACTGGTGCCGCATTTCTTCCATCAAATGATTTCTTGTGATCTACATGGGTGAAGTCTGATAGCTGTCGGTGCATTTCAGTTGTAGTGACGGTCAGTTGTATGTCGAGTGTATTCGAACGCTGGGTATTTGTGCTTGTTTGCGCCTGCGTGCCTTTTGCATGACCAGGTCAGGTCCCTCAAAAAGAACATGAAAGATCGCAATACCTTCAAAATAAAACAACCATGCCATGCCAAGACAATAATATTGGTAAAACCGCAATAGTACCCCAAAACCCTATACGGATGGAACCTCGCAATCCCTACCAGCCACACCCATCCCTCCACAAACGGGTCTGATTTTTATTCCGAGACTGACTTTGCCAGGCTGCGGAGAAAAGATATCCAGCTCCATGAGCTCGAAATCTGAACGATTTTTAGCTGGGAAACACCCAGGTTGTTTCAACAGCCAGAGCAGCTCTGCTCCAGCCAAGTAGTTTCTCATCACTTGGCTCAAGCCAGTAGTCACGCCAGTCAAGCCAGTCTGGCGAAGGGACTGGGCCCTTTGGCAGCGTTGGGAAGTCTTGAGAACATGAATCGTATGGAGAATGCCACCAAACAAGAAACTGGCAACTGCAAATAATTGAAATCAGCCGCACAAGTTCATAAAAACGCTCCACAAATTCTTACATTCTATATATAGGATTGACGTGCTCGCCTTTTTTGTGCCAAGCAGGGTTAGGTTTGTAGCAAAAAGTTGGCTAAGACAACTACTCATCCTACCCTCGGCCCTGTGCTCACGGAGTTTAAACACTCACGCTCCGTAGCCATTGAAATCCAACAACCCCACAGTTTATCAGTTTAAGATTGGGTTATGAGGAGAATGGAACAAATTTAGCCAAGGGCAGGATGTGGGAGGTAGAAGACAAAGCCACGCTTTGAGCAAAAAAAGGCCGAGCGTACGTAAATCCTAAAACTGGAGGTCCAGCAACTAGGATTGACGTACTCGCCTTTTTTGTGCCAAGCAGGGTTAGGTTTGTAGCAAAAAGTTGGCTAAGACAACTACTCATCCTACCCTCGGCCCTGTGCTCACGGAGTTTAAACACTCACGCTCCGTAGCCATTGAAATCCAACAACCCCACAGTTTATCAGTTTAAGATTGGGTTATGAGGAGAATGGAACAAATTTAGTTCTCCTTCCACGTCCCCCAAACATCCAGAGAACTGGAGGCTCAACGTGGCTAAGTTGATGAAAGCTGAAATAAGGCAATTGAACAGTATTCACAATGGCCTTGACGATGGAGCAGCTATGCGGGTTAGACTCAGAGCTAGAGCGCCGCAGCGTTGGTAACCTCCAACAAGCCATTGTCAAAGGACAAAATCGGCAGCAAGAGGTGAATTTTACGTACGAAATTGTCTTAGGGGCAAAAGAGAGCTGAGGTAACGATGAGAGGGGTAATAATGGAGAAGTCCCTTGCTCGTCACCAAGCAGCTCATACGTTGTCAGGGAAGCACTTAAAACACTGGCTGCAAATGACACCCGCGGACCATCGGTGCCTTGTCCAACCGCTAGGACCATCCAGCCAAACACCCGTGGCAAAGGGTTTGTTCAGAAAGGTCCTGGGTTAAGATGCTGGAAGTAAGAAAGTGCTGACCGTCTGTGGGTGGTCCCCATATAATAGCTGGCCATAAAGGACCAGGGGGTACCAAACAAATTTTTGAATTGCAAAGTTACAATGACACTGAAAAAAAAAAGGTGACCGCATGTGGGTGCTCCCCGTATGATCAAAGGAAGTTTAGGGGGAGAAACTTCCGTGTTACGGACTTTTAGAATGTCAGGGAAAGAGTTAGTCAAAGAAAGAGTTAGCAAAGAAAGAGTTAGTCAAAGAAACAGTTAGTCAAAGAAAGAGTTAGCAAAGAAAGAGTTAGTCAAAGAAAGAGTCAGTCAAAGAAACAGTTAGCCAGGGAAAGAGTTAGTCAAAGAAAGAGTTAGTGAGGGAAAGAGTTAGTCAAAGAAAGAATTAGCAAAGAAACAGTTAGTCAGGGAAAGAGTTAGTCAAAGAAAGAGTTAGTGAGGGAAAGAGTTAGTCAAAGAAAGAGTTAGTGAGGGAAAGAGTTAGTCAAAGAAAGAGTTAGTCAGGATATATGAGGTAGTCAAAGAAAGAGTTAGTCAGGATATATGAGGTAGTCAAAGAAAGAGTTAGTCAGGATATATGAGGTAGTCAAAGAAAGAGTTCGCAAAGAAAGAGTTAGTCAAAGAAAGAGTCAGTCAAAGAAACAGTTAGTCAAAGAAAGAGTTAGTGAGGGAAAGAGTTAGTGAGGGAAAGAGTTAGTCAAAGAAAGAGTTAGCAAAGAAACAGTTACAGGGAAAGAGTTAGTCAAAGAAAGAGTTAGTGAGTGAAAGAGTTAGTCAAAGAAAGAGTTAGTGAGGGAAAGAGTTCGTCAAAGAAAGAGTTAGTCAGGATATATATAGTCAAAGAAAGAGTTCGCAAAGAAAGAGTTAGTCAAAGAAAGAGCAAAGAAAGAGTTCGTTAGGGAACGAGTTAGTCAAAGAAATTGTTCCCGCAATGTAAATGGGATTGCAAGTGGTGCTGGTGGATGAGTGGCCGATGGAGTTTTGAAGGAAGTCTCGCACGAAATGCGTTTTTGAGAGATAGCAGATGCACGAAACCCTGTGTTTTTCCATACAAAGTCCGTCCCCGAACGCCGATGATCTACCTCTGCGGTGCGACGGGTGCGAGACGGTCTCGTGTGTGGTCGGATCATGGTCGGATCATTCTCGGATCGGTTCCGCATTGTAAATGGGGTTTCAAGTGTTTTTCGTGCATGTGCGGTCGACAGAATTCCATTGTGATTTGCAACTGTAGGATCGTTCCCGCAATGTAAAAGAGATTGCAAGTGGTGCTGGTGGATGAGTTGCCGATGGAGTTTTGAAGGAAGTCTCGCACGAAATGCGTTTTTTTCTCCATTTTGGCGCTAGTGATTTTCCTTCTAAAAATCCTTTTAAAAAGTGCTTCAAAATCGTTTTTTTTTCTCGCTCTGGCATCGAGATCCGGTTTTGGAGCTACAATTTCCGACGCCGTTGCGCGTAGTTCTATTGTGTTTTGCAACTCAGTCTCCGCAGATCGCATTGTAATGGCTGCGTGAAGGTTGCTTCATGCTGTGGCTGCATGCGTAATACTATTGTCTTTTGCAGCTGGACTTCGTAAATCGTATTGGAGTGGCTGCATGAAGGCTGCGACAGTGATTTGTCAGCAGATTTTCTCCATTTTGGCGCTAGTGATTTTCCTTCTAAAAATCCTTTTAAAAAGTGCTTCAAAATCGTCTTTTTTTCGCTCTGGCGTCGAGATCCGGTTTTGGAGCTACAATTTCCGACGCCGTTGCGCGTAGTTCTATTGTGTTTTGCAACTCAGTCTCTGCAGATCGCATTGTAATGGCTGCGTCAAGGTTGCTTCGTGCTGTGGCTGCATTGGTAATACTATTGTCTTTTGCAGCTGGATCTCGTAAATCGTATTGGAGTGGCTGCATGAAGGCTGCGACAGTGATTTGTTAGCAGATTTTCTCCATTTTGGCGCCAGTGATTTTCCTTCTAAAAATCCTTTTAAAAAGTGCTTCAAAATCGTCTTTTTTTCGCTCTGGCGTCGAGATCCGGTTTTGGAGCTACAATTTCCGACGCCGTTGTGCGTAGTTCTATTGTGTTTTGCAACTCAGTCTCTGCAGATCGCATTGTAATGGCTGCGTCAAGGTTGCTTCGTGCTGTGGCTGCATTGGTAATACTATTGTCTTTTGCAGCTGGATCTCGGAAAATCGTCTTGGAGTGGCTGCATGAAGGCTGCGAAATGGATTTGTTAGCAGATTTTCTCCATTTTGGCACTAGTGTTTTTTTGTTGCACGTAGGTTTAGAGCAGTGGGAAGTGTGGGGCGTAAAGAGTGCAGTGTGAAGTGTGAAGTGTGAAGGAAGCAGTGGGAAGTGAAAAGTGTGAAGTGTGGAGTGTGAAGTTTCAGTTTGGAGTGCGAAGAGCGCAGTGTGAAGTGTGAAGTGTGAGGTTTGGAGTGTGAAGGAAGCAGTGAGAAGTGAGAAGTGTGAAGTGTTAAGTGTGGAGTGTGAAGTGTGGAGTGTGAAGTTTCAGTTTGGAGTGCGAAGAGCGCAGTGTGAAGTGTGAAGTGTGGAGTGTGAAGTTTGAAGTTTGGAGTGCGAAGAGTGCAGTGTGAAGTGTGGAGTGTGAAGTTTGAAGTTTTGGAGTGCGAAGAGTGCAGTGTGAAGTGTGGAGTGTGGAGTGTGAAGACTTTGCTTCGTCTCTCGCTGAAAAAATCAAACGGTTGTCGAGGGAAGGACACGGTCGGGACAGGTTGTCTTTGAACTATAGGTCATTTATGTTTGGGAAACTTCCGCCGCCGGCTTGCCCGGGTCTATGTTAACTGGCCATCAAGGACCAGGGGGTAACAAAAACTGTTTGAAAACGAACAAAGAAGAAAAAACCCTTATCCGTTAAAAATGGTGGGACCCATAAGTCCTGTGGCCAAGCGAATTGGAACGGGGTACTGCGGGGAGCAATTACTCGAGGTTTACCCCCATACCTGTTTATTGAATCAAATCCGCTGTTGTGCCAGGAGCAGCAGCCCTGGACAGCGATCTGCATAGCGGTTTTGCAGGTTCAACCTGCGTAAACCACTTTACCAAAACTTCTGACATTACAGAGTTTGTGAGGGCAGCAGGGCACAAACAAGGGACACCTGAAACACACCAAGGAGAAAGGCTCCAAGAAGCCCTTTCGCCGCTATTTGAATGCGAGGGCTGAGGATCCAAAAGCGCCCTCGCAATTAGGGGAAAGAAAACACAGCAAAAGCGACAACGCAACAAGCACCAGAAAAACAATTACGACAACGATAACGACGACAACAACAACAACAACAACAACAACAAAAACAACAACAACCACAACCACCAAGGGGGGGACCCCACAGCCGCTCCAGGAGCATAGCCAAATTTGTCCCCCAACGAGGGCACACACTTAGAGAGCAAACCATTGTACCAAGGTCACCCTTTCGCCCCCGGGTCGAGTAGAAGCCTCTGGCTCATCTTACAATTATTTGCTGTGAAAATGAAGCAAACCTCAACTATTCTACGACTAAGCTTGTTGGAAGCCTCTGTACCAGAAATAAATCAAATTTTCTTAAATGTGCAGTTGCAGTGTCCTTCTGCGATTCTGCCAGCAACAACAAAAATGTCTTCTCCCACCGTTTTTTGAAAAAGGGAACTAACGGCTATCACTGTCACTTGAATTATCCATCTTTGACGGAAAGAGATCACCTGGTAAGATTGTATAGTTAAATCTTTTTGAAACGTCCCTCCACCAATCCAACAGGACTTGACTCCTTAGGGCCCCTGCCCAACAGTCCCGCCTGGTGGCTGTTAGGAGAGCAATCTTCCAGGTGAAACCAACATATTTTATACATATAAACAATCATTTCATCCCTCAACCCAAAATCCCAAAGGCTTGCATTGCTGTCCCCAATGGTCAGCAGGCAAGCGGAGTGGACAAGTCCCTCCGTGGTGGAACCCCGCTTGGATTCTTTGTTAAATTTTTGAAATGAGGGTTATGGGGAGGAAATGATGAACCTGGTGGGCTGGTCTTCCGAGATCAGCAACCCGTGCCTTAATTTCTTCCCAGGCTCCGAGCCGCCGCAACAGCATTGCCATCCAACGCTGCGCCATGGCTCGGGTCCTCAAGAAGACCTAGTGCCTTCACGGGTGATGGGCCACACGGGGCCTAGTTGCCATTCCAAGGCATCAAAAGTAAGACAGACACCCTGCTGGTGCTCCCAACTTCATATGTTGATATTCTTGGCGGGGCTACCACCATGCTATGCATGATGAGCCATGCCTAAACATCCATTTTGCCAGTTATCTTACATAAATAAACATTATCGGGCTTACACCAAGCGATGCTCAGTGAGCCCCTAATTTATTACTAAAGGGAACATCTGAGGAGGAGAGCTGCTGGTATTGCCAGATGTAACTGCATGATTTGCAGCAGCTATCCTACCAGGCCTGGCTTCTTTGGGCGAATAAGGACCGCCCCCTTGTGCTATGAAGAACATCAAGTTTGAGGGGCAGTCGGTTTACTGACATCGATGGATCCCTTGGAAAAATTGTCTTTACCTTTTCCTTTCTCCGAACCTTTTCTCTTTCCTTTCATATCTTGTGAGAGAAACTCCTGAGGAGCCGAGCTCCAGGAGCCTTTCCCAGTTCCTGGGTTGCCCTTCAAATGCTGCTGCAGTTTCGACTCCGCAGTAAACTTTCCAAAGTGGTCCCGAGGAAGCAACTCAATCTGCAGAGCCAAATTGGCCTCTGAGCCTTGCTGCATGAGTTCAAGGCTCTTGAGCCGTTGGGCAGCAGTGTCCATGGCCTGAAGGACATTTCCTTCAATCAAGGTGTCCAATATTACTGACAGGGTCACCATTTCACGCTGCATGCCACGTGAGCCGCCACGTGGGGCAACAACTTGCCTGTAGTATCTATGAAAAACTTTCAAACTACGAGGCGCCTCACCGCAAGACTCAGCCAGATTTCTTTTGGCTTCCTTAGCTGAACTTCGGCAGAGGTAGCCAGGTAGTTTCTTGGAAATGGCCTTTAGCCGGTGTTCGGCCCCTAGACCTTCTTCTGACGAAATGCTGGCGCCTGAGACGTGTGAGCTCCTACTACTAGAGCTGCTTGCCCTTCTTTTCACTTTAAGCTTCACAGGTTTCTTGTACGACGGGTCAAGGGGCGTCCCCTTACAGTCCCAGCGAGCCTTCTCAATCATCTTTTTCACTTTTTGCTTCCCGGTCAGCTTCTTTTCCCCTGACGGTTTGGAATGCACTACTTCCCTCTCCTCACCATCAGGGGCTATAGGAGGAGGGGACTGAACTCCCCGTGCATAGTCCAACCCTCCGGGCCGCCTCACGAAGGTCAGCATTCTCATCTATATCCCCCGGGTGACGGTCCTTACAGTTATCCATCCAGGGTAAGCGATCTCCAAGCTCTACTGTCCGATAAGAGAGGAGATAGCCTACCCCTGGCGCACTATGCCGATTGGCCAGCGGAACATCACTGCGGGAGAGATACAGGATGGGATCAGGCCGTGGGTTGGTAATGAGGTAAGTCCTTAGCTGATGGACTTGAGTACCTTTCACTTCCAACCCAACCCAGCGTCCCTCATCATCCGTGGTATCTTCCTTAACAGTCCCGTGGACCAAACCTTCCTCCCCGCTGTACCATACTCGAGCAAGGACAGCCGAACCTACCTGAAGGTCAGCCTGAGCCAATTCCTTGACCTCTGTCCATAGAGGAGGGTCTTCTTCCAGTGGCCCTTCCGAGCCTGACGGCTTTTTCTTGGCCGCAGCCCGCTTTGGGTCCCCATTTCTCGCTTTAGGCGCCGCAGGTCTCACCCGGCGCCCCATCGGGGGCGCCGCTGCCGGTCGCCGTATCTTCGGCGGCATCTTTACAATCCTTGACTGTTTCGGAAGGCGCTGCCTCTTCCTGAGGTAGCTCAGACTTAACGTCCGGAGGCCCTTGTTCCGGACACTCCTCGGCGATTACTGTCCCAGGAGGAGGAAGGAGAGCAGCAGAAACCCCGTTCTCCTGTCCTGACTCGCTCTCGGAGCTAACCGACTTACGGTCTAGGGGGCCAGTCGCAGCTTTGGCTTTCGCTTTGGCCCGCCTTTCTTCAATCTTTTTTCCAATGAATTGATTGCTTTTCAACCCTCTGTTTTTTCGAGCCTTAGGTGGATCACTGTAATAGGACTGATCCCAAGAGGAATCCCAGCCCCAATTTTTCCAACCCCAATGGCTCCAGTTACCGTTGGAATATCCCCCTTTCGCGTCTCCCTTGGAGGGCCTACCACTAGAATATGGTGCCTTTCCAGCTCCTTTCCAACCCTTGGAGGAACTGGACTGAGTTGGTCTTTCCTGCTCCCTTCCGCCCTTGGGAACGGCCGGAGGAGCAGGCGGTGAAGGTTCTAACGGCTTCTGGTTACTTGATGTCTTTTCCGCCTCACCGCCTTGAGAACTTTTTCTTGGCGGGGGTGACTTTGGTTCAGCAGGTGTCCGAAGATTCGGGACCCAAGTTGGTTTAAACTCTCTTTTGTCTTTTTCGACTCGGTCGTGAGGATCCTCGCGATCCTCCTTTTCCTTTTTCTCCTCGGGCCTAGAACCAGGAGAAATTGCTCGACGTCTCTTTTTTCGATCAGAGCTCTCCTGCCTCCTCCTATTTCGCGACTTGTCACGAGGAGACCTAGAGAGAGAGACCGAAGGAGTCTTCCCCCTACCGCGCAAGTCCACGCGAGGGGGAGTGGGAAGCCTGGACTTGTCCTTTGAGTCTGCAGTCTCAGGACGACGTCTCCTGTCACGTGACCTTCTTCCTTCACTAGCGGACCTACCCCTCTCTCTGTGCCTTCTCCTTCCAGGCTCTCGACCAGCCCGAGGAGAGTCCAAGCTCTCTCCTACGCTTTGAGCAGGAGGATCAAGAAAGTTTCTCCTGCCGTCCGGCGGGACGAGGAGAACTTGGGAAGTAAGGGTCCCAAGGATCCCCGCAAGACCTTCACAGGTCCCCTCAAAGTGTTTCTGTCTGAAGTTTGTATCCCCGGCTATTCGGGAAATCGCAAGGCAGAGTCTACACAGACGGCAGGCTCCGTCTCTCTCAACCTCCCAGTGCTTACAGTGTAGGCACCGGCTCATGAGAGAAGACAAAGCCACGCTTTGAGCAAAAAAGGGCCGAGCGTACGTAAATCCTAAAACTGGAGGTCCAGCAACTGTCAATATATGTCAATATGATCTAATCACACTTTGTTCTTCTAGGTTTTGCTGGCCATGGAATCCTCCCAGCATCCTCAAGAATGAACTATATTTTGCAGTACATGGAAGACACGAGACGGTCGAAAATTTGGGTTAGAATTAGAATGCCGTGCCGGTAAAGAATTTTGGTCTTTTAGGGGTTTCGGGACTAAATAAATAGGCTTAGAATGCCTCTCCGCGTTAGAATGCCTGCCGTCCATGTAATTTTTCCAAAACGGCATTCTAACTTTCGGTCCGGCGGTATACTCTGCTGGATCTCCAGCTGTCAGCTGAGCCAAACCGCAATGACTGTGATGTCATCGCAGCAGTCATCCTGAAGTCATCAGGAGTATGGAACTGTGAAGATTAAGGCTAGTTATCATTGTGGCCAATCATGGTTATCAAACCTCATCCACGTGAACTCTTACAACATAAAGCAATCTCTGGGATCTCATGGCAATGAAAGACTGCTCCACATGCAAGAAAGCAGCTGCTTCTGCCAACCACAATCTACGGGACTCTGCAGATAGTTTCCTTAGCGGTGGAGTGGACTGCTATTTGTCAAGTTTACTCGGTCCTCAGTCCGTCGACAGCAAGAATAACATAGAAAAACATTTAAAAACATAGGACAAATTATGTCACTATGTGAATGCAGCGGAGATCAATCACTACCAAACATACCAAACGAAGCACCTGCAAAAGCTGCCCAAGTGTTGTCCAAGTCTCTGCACTCCGTCCGCCGCGTTC
Organism: Cladocopium goreaui; assembly: GCA_947184155.2. Classification (NCBI taxonomy): domain Eukaryota; class Dinophyceae; order Suessiales; family Symbiodiniaceae; genus Cladocopium; species Cladocopium goreaui. The sequence continues at coordinate 78,280 of CAMXCT020001532.1, forward strand.
TTTTTCCCGACCTGGACAAGGAATTCAAGCCCTGTTTGGTGTAGCTACAAGGACTCCGCTTACTGTAGCTGCTGTAGCTATTCTGTAGCTCTTTTCTCGTCTTTCTCGTCTGCTTTTGCTACGTCTCTCTTGAACCGCCCTTCACGCCTGCGACACAATGTTGAGGGCCTCCACATTGCTGAGGAACTCCCAGACACCATCGGAGCAGCAAAGCAAAAGATCATCTTTTTGAAAATCCAACCACTCGATGCCAGGCCTTAGATGGCACCAGTCAACTCGATCAACAGCCCTTGAGTCACAGCATCCAGTAGCCATGGTCCCTTCTGCCATGGGGCTGATGGATGATGCCAGCTTTGTGCCCAGCCAAATCGCCAATGGAGCGGGACATTGCCAATCCAGGAATCTCTTTACCTTTGGCAAAGACTCGATGTGGCACATCCTTAGCAGAAATTCGGGGTCGTTATGTCACACAAAGTGTAGAGCATTACTATGCATTACTCATGCACGCCAGAACTGCTCACAGGCGTGAAACGTGGTGAGTTTTCTTGAATCAAAAATTGTTCGCTTGTACATCAAGTAAAACAAAAAGTCGGCACTGGGTGGATCCAAATCTTCGCCCGTTACACTAACGAAGCGTGGAAACTTTCTGTGCCCTTTCCTTTAAGACATCAACGGCTCAGTCTAGAACTTTTGCTGAGGAAGCCATTGGATGGCTTGAGGTTTCTTCCAACCCTTCTCAGTGGCAACTGATTCAGTATGATTCAGTCACAGCCCCAGTATGCCCCAACTGATTCGCTTCCTCCATCTTCCTACCGCACCTGTCTCAAGGTGGTGCCAAGCGTCACCAGGGAGCAGCAGCACCTCGCCACCCTGTTCCTCCACACGCCGCCGCTCCTGGCAGAGCTCTGCGGGCCGTGCTTCGGTATCTTCGGTGTTTGCTGTTGCATCTGTTGGTTCCTCTCGTCATAGCCTTCAGAAGGTGAGGAAAAAAGACGTTGCCATCATGGGGAATCACAAAGATGTGATTTCGCTCATGATGAGAATGACGACGGTGGTAATGGTCAAGTGGCTTCTTCATGAACCATGAACCAGGAGTGTGGATTTCTCTGGATTCAAAACACCTCTTCAATTTCAGTGGCTGAGCTCCTTCGGATCGTTTGGTTTGTGATCGGCTGATCCTCCCACCTCAAGCAGTCCAACTGAGCTGAGGTATGTTTTACTTCATCTAGTCGAAGGCATCCCCATGATGTGGATGAATTCCAGCTATGATCCTCCCAGCGATGTGTGCTGGCATGCCTGACAATACTTCAGGGTTTTCCACAATTCACATGAAGTCCACTAATTACCTTCATCCATGCCACTCTGCTGCAACACGTTTGTCCACCACTCTCTGTGTGATCCCAACTTCGTGGTGGGAAGGTATGGAACAATTCTGAAGTCTGCAAAATGATCCCATGTTCAAAAATACGTTGGTCCCGTAATTGCGGTCTAGTCAGTTCTGTGATCAAAGCATCATTATACGCATATTTTCAGATCAGCAGCATAGTCTGATTTGCCCTTGGCTGCGAGGTGTCTGCATTCAGTATAGCCATCAGTTCGATACTTTCCAAGCTCTGCATTTGTCAAATATCAGGGTCACAGCAAGTCACATCGAGCACCGACCATGGCCGCCAAGTGGCAGAGGGGCCCGACGCAAGACGCGAGATGACCTTAGATCAATATTTCACACCATCCAATCCAAGCCATACAATACCAAGACAAACAACCGGCTGAAGTAGACAGGAATGTATCTGTGGGTAAGTATCCTTCTTGCGGTGTTTCTGTTTGTGCTTGAGAGGGCTTTGAGCATATTGCCCTGCAACCTCGATCTGGTTTGTCTTTGCTTTGCTTCGGGCTTAGGATCTGCGACATGACTTCCTCGTTTGAAATGTCCAGAACACAGAACCCGAAAATTAAATGAACGCCACACAAACCAGACGGAATCTCCTTCAGTCCAGCAACAAACAAGGCCAACACTTCCTCCCAAAATCGGAAATCCATGTCATCATTTGTACCACACCCATCTAATGCAGCCCAGCTTCTCCCTTCTTCACAGGCCGCCCAAGCACACAGCGAGAGTCTCCGGCCTTACCAGCGGGATCAATCAAAATGCGGGCTTCAAACACTGAACGTTCGGTGCAAAAACTCCCCTGTAGCATCCGTGCTTGGTTCGAGAGCAGGTATGGTTTGAAGATAGCCACCTAAGTGTCCCAAATGGGTTCCCTTGTATTGAGTAGTCAACCCAAGCAAGCAGAATCTTCCGCTTCTCCCGGTCGATGACTGCGACCTCAGCAAATATTTACTGTATGGAGATATTGTCCGGCTCAGACACAATTTTTGCAGGTAGGTTGGTGCTTTCACGGAAACATCTGCTGTCTGAGTTCCACCCTAAAATCGTTGTAACCTGCTCATGAAGTCAATGTGAACGCAGCTCAAAGCAGCTGTCAAAGAAGCCTGATGTCGTCAAAGTATGCTGCAAAAACACCACTTGATCAACAAGCAATCAAATGATATTAACTATTCTGTGCTTCACATTGGAAAAAACAATGGGCTATAGGTGTGTGTGTGTGTATATACACACATATACTGATACTTCACATTACATTGGAAAAAACAATTGGGTATGTGTGTGTGTGTATAGTGTATATATATAATATATACCCGCCCGAAACCAAACAAACGAAAGAAATATGAGCAGTCATCAGTCTATAGTGATCTATAGTGATCTATAGTGATCTATAGTGATCTATAGTGATCTATAGTGATCTATAATCTACATTTCAGCGATTTTCAGCCCGTGGAAGGTGCTACGTCCAGTGTTTTCACTTTGCTAAGCTTCCCACCGACAAGGTGGTGCCCGACAACCTCAGTCGAACATCGCTGGACCGGACCCGGCTTTGATTCAAGCCACGTGGACCGACATGGACCGACATGGACCGACATGGGCATTGCCCAATTCCAAATGTCGATCCAAAGAACCTGATTTTCTAATTTGCTGCAAAATGCTGCGTCCAGGTTCTCCGGCCCGACTTCAAACTTCTCAGAGTTGGCAGTGCGAATCACCTCCTTCCATCCAGGGCTGTGGCAAGCGAAAGCTCTATCCATTAGCACCCGAAATCCCCAACATTACTGACCTATTTGATGCAAAGAAGTCACTGCAGTCTGTTTTGAACCACGGACAAGCCAGAAAGCCTCATGGATTGAGTTGCAGCAACAATCCATTTTTCTACTAGAAAATGTTTTGATTTCCACCCTCAAATCTGCCATGAGTTTGTAGTGGGGCAACACACACCCTAGCACTCACAAGATCTCACAAGCACACTTACGAAGGAGTGTTTGCCGGGTCAGGCTCCTTGTGCACTTTCTCAAAGATCCTGAGATGCTCTGGGCAATAGCAGGGTTCAGGCATCATCTTAAGTTTCCTTTCAAATATTTGGAATGTATTGGGTTTTGCCAACTCCCAAGAAATTGGCGGAAACAAGTAGAACATCGAGTCGCACGCAAAAGTCCATGGTTAGTCGATCTACTCCCTTCTGCATTGTACATCAGCCTCCAGAAAAGGCGAGCAAAAACTTACCTCTATGTACTTTCATGCTGGTCCCACCAGTCGTCCCAGTTGGAAAGTGTCTTGTGTCCATGGATACAAGGAGTTGTTTTTTTTAGTTTTGCCTGCCAAGCGTCTCCATCATGGCTTTCGTCGTAGGCAAGGACTTTGCCTTCTCCATCTGCTCTAACATCATCCTCCACACATCCCAGCTGCACGGCAACAACTGGATCATGATGATAAAAGTGGGGGAGACACCCATGTCTTGCAGACCCTAACTTGAGCTGCAATCGGGTCAAATGTGCTGGTCTGAGAGAATATTGATAGAGAGCAACTGCCTAGGATTGAGTGTATGATGCTCCTGCGCAACGTGCGATCATGACCTTGAAACTTGCAAGCCATTCAGAGCATACTGACACTTCAAATACGGCAACAACCAAATCACAGTCACTCCCTGGCCACGCCTCAAAACAAATTTGCAGGTCCAGTGAGATACCCAGTGGCCAGCAGAGCCTTAAGGGCAGAGTGGCATCTGTCTGAGTATATCATCCAAAAATATCTGAGGTTTGTACATACAGGGCACATATCATATGTCATATCTGTTTCATCATGCACTGCTGTATGTACAGCGTACCCCATCCTAATTTGAAGATGTTTTCTGTCCTTGATTTTCTTCACAAGAATCTTGACGATCAAATCCTCTTGTGCTACAGCTTGCGACCCGGACCATGGCCGTCTGCGACACAGCAGAGAAGGAAGTTTCCACAGTCAGTGACAAAGAAGTTGTCCTCGCAGGAAGAGTTTTCCAAAAGGCTCATTCAATGTCGCACAGCGGTCGCACACCCACTAATCAGCCGCATATTTTGGATATGGTTTTGTTGCTCACAAATGGGAAAAAATGTGCTAATTGGGGATGGATTGTCATTGAGTTTACCGCATTGGTTTGTTGTTGCATCCAAACAATAGATTGATCCGGGATATCAGCTCACAAAAAGGTTTGAAACCAACTATGCCGGGCAAAAAGAAGGACTGAATCAATTCATGTCACTATAGTCACTATATACAGTCGATCCTAACTCGGGTAAAAGTTGCAACACAAGAAACAGTGTGAATCCACGGCTGCGGTGCCCGCAATCTGACTGCCAATGATGGAAAGGCACCCCCAGTGTGGTTACTTTCTGAGGACACTTGGTGGATCTACTCGTGCACCTTCGGGGAGGTTCAATGAAATCCTTTGGGACTTAAAGTCAAACGAACCTCAAACTTTTATTCGCACCTGCAGTCTTGATGATCTACCAGGCAAATTCGAGACAGAACATCTCATGCTTCAACGAAAGCTTGATATCAAGAAGGGTGGACCATCCCCTCATAATTACCAATACCAGCACAATATTTGGCAGACCGTCCTGATTGGGAGTTCCAGGCTTCATGCCCTGGCCAGGGACAGAGCTTCCATCTTTATTCATTTTGGTGTCAGGGAAAACAGCATTTGGGGTAGGACGGGTAGGATGCCAACTGTGCTGGATTCAATCTATGCGTTTAGGTGTTTATCAACCAAACAGAGATGAATCTGCGTATCTGTTGTGTGTGTGTGTGAGATTGTTTGAAATTGGTGGCTGCAATGAAGCCAGATAGCCAAAACAGAATGGGAGCAAGGATTCCATGATTCTAGTAGAGAGACCAAGCTATTGGTTGGCATTTGTTTCTCCGCCTGGAGGCTGTTAGGATGATGTTGAAAGGGGTGTTGAGCATTCTTCGGCAAGAAACATTGTGGCCCTTCTGCAGGAGATAAGGAAGAAACTTGTGAAGCATTCAAATTTAGGGCGAAAATCAAAGGTAGTCCAATGGATGAGCAAAGCAAACCATTGCCAGCCTTTGCACAGCTGATGGCTACCCCGGCTTTCAAGAAGCGGGACCTGCCAGATGATATGTCGCTGTGGCTTGTTTTAAAAATATAAAATATGTTGATAAGTTGACAATCTCAAAACAGGCAGTAGATTTTGTGCCTTGCAGCTGACTCGCTGTCGCATCCAGATTGCTCCACAAACTTCTCCTGCATCGAATGTGGTTTCTACTGGGACAAGTGGAAGAAGTGGGGCAATAGCACTTCATCTTGGACATGATTGAGATTGAAGTAGTTGCATGCAATTCGCAAAGATGGGGAGAAAATAATAAATGGCCCAATGTACCACAAGAAAAGACTGGGTTCCTTGAACTCAGACTCGACCAGTGGAGTCGACCCATGAACCTGCAGCAAGACTGGTTTGACTGTCAAAGATTTCCTGATGTGCAGTGCGCAGCAAGAAAGATATCGTTTGGTATTCCTGCACTAAGCACATTCACAGATGCTGCACAGCCAATCACCATCAGAGTCTAAAGTGCCATCAGAATTTCCGCTTGGGAACGATTTGGGCAGGCCTCTTTAAACTCACTGACCTAGTTCACAGCTGATCCAAGCATCCGACGGTCTTGGTCACTCCCAGCAGGACTTTGTGAGTGCCTCACGGCAGATCAAACATAAGTCACTAAAAGACTTTTGACAGGATATGATGGATTTCATATGCTCGCGGACTGCATCCCAACGGCCAACGTCATGCATCAAGCAGCATTGAACATGTTCACCACGATGCCACTATGCAATGGTTTCCATCATTTCACTTGCTTAGCAAACGCACTGTCACAAATGCCAGCTTAGACCCTGAATCTTCACCCAACTTATGAACCATAAACTGACTAATTGTCGAGAACCCATGGAGACGGCCCCAGGTTACACAATAAACAGGGGCACGCTATCAATCCGTTGAGGAATGCTAAGCAAATGTTGCCAGCTGGCCTTCGAAGCTGCCGGTGGGATCTGCCACTGGCGACGCCTGCTTGCCCGCGTCAAGCTCTGCCGACAAAGGGGATGCCTCAGCAACTGTGATTGGTTGTTTGTTGCTGTTAACTTGTATATAACTTAAAGGAGTCAGGGAATCAGCAACAGTTCAGAAGTCGAAATGATGCCCTATCAACTTTCTGTCAATTCGCATTGATTCTGTAAGAACTGTAAGACCTAATATATAGATATATAACTATTTACATATATCATATATATATATATCATACTTGAGGCCGGGGGTGGATGACGAAAGCTAGCGGGGTAGGAGAAAGAAGAAAGGGAAGAGGCGAGTTGCGGAGGGACTGTCATCATCGTGTCGCGGCATTGTTCGTCCCAACGAGGATGCAACAATGATATATGATATATGATATATGATATATGATATATGATATATAACAATGATATATATGGGGAAGGGGGCAGGGGGGTGGGCCTTACCCGTGAAAAATCACGTGATGTCCTTGGGGAGCCCCGGAATATCCCGGAATACTTGCTAAAGCAAGAAGACTCTAGCGAGCTGACGCTAGCTTTCGTGATAATGCCAATAATTGCCAATAATGATAAATTGTAATTGAATAACCATGATGATGATGATGATGATGAGGAATGATGAATGATGAATGATGAATGATGAATGATGATGATGATGATGATGATGATGACGATGATGATGATGACGATGACGAGGACGAGGACGAGGACGAGGACGATGATGATGATGATGATGATGATGATGACGAGGACGATGGCGAGGACGATGACGATGATGATGACGATGATGATGACGATGATGATGATGGTGGTGATGATGATGATGATGACGATGACGATGACGAGGACGATGATGATGATGATGATGACGAGGACGATGGCGAGGACGATGACGATGATGATGACGATGATGATGACGATGATGATGATGGTGGTGATGATGATGATGACGATGACGAGGACGATGATGATGATGATGATGATGATGACGAGGACGATGGCGAGGACGATGACGCTGATGATGACGATGATGATGACGATGACGATGACGATGACGATGACGATGATGATGATGATGATGATGATGCTGATGATGCTGATGATGCTGATGACGACAAAGAAGAAGCATGATGATGACGATGATGATGATGATGATGCTGGTGATGATGATGACGATGACGATGACGATGACGATGACGATGATGATGATGATGATGATGATGCTGGTGATGATGATGATGATGATGCTGGTGATGATGATGATGATGGTGATGATGATGATGATGATGATGATGATGATGCTGGTGATGATGATGATGATGATGGTGGTGGTGGTGGTGGTGGTGGTGGGGGTGGGGGTCCCCCCCTTTCACGTGAAAAATCACGTGATGTCCTTGAGCAGCCCCCGGAATACTTGCTAAAGCAAGAAGACTCCAGCTAGCTGACGCTAGCTTTCGTGATTATATATAAATATTACTATATATATATATATACTCATATATGTATATCATATTCTGGAGAGGTTCGCTTTCCCATCACTGGTTCCATCTTAGCCAGCAAACCTCTCCCGCTGCAGCGGCCGCACTGCTGGGAATGAAATGGCTCCGCCGGTGCGTGCGCTTTGGCATCTCGCTGGCATCAGGAGCTTCCGGCACTTCCGCAGCCTCGTTTCGGCACAGCATGGAATGTGGGGACGGAAAAAAACGCTACGGCGCTTGTAAACCAATAAAAATTCATCAATTATTAGCAACAATTATCCACACTCCATCCCGCTTCGGTGCGATCCCAGGAGATCCATCAATGGAGAAAACCCAGGCCTCAGGTTCTTGGCCATCAGCTTCTGGAACGCTAGTTTTGAGATTGGCATCAGCCTGGAAGCATCCCCCAGATTCCTCGCTGTTCTGCTACAGTCATGCGGTGGAAATAGATCTTCCTAGCCTTCTGAGATCAACAGACCAAACAAATGGAATCAAGCTGCTTGCATTAGGGCCAACCCTGGACTGAAGATGAGTGAAACATTCTCTATACCGAAGCAAAGAAGAAGAAAACTCCAGCTGAGCCCATCTGAGTCCAGCCTGCACATGGTCCGCAGCAGAGAGCACAGCTGCAGCAGGTTCATCCTTCACATCTGTTTTGGGTGTGTCCTGCAGGAGGGAACAAAAATGTACAAAAGCTATCAGACTATAGCTTTCTTAGGTGTCCGAAATATTGGCCAAAGAGAATCAGAATCACTTTTTTGAAAAAGGCATACAATGCATCACTGAGAATATATAAAGTGTCTGTGCTAACTCCAGTACTGAGATTACAAGGGTGGCTCCCAAGTTCTTTTGTGAAATGATTTGAAAACCATGCAGAAATGGATGCATCTGATGCAGAAATTCAGGAACTTCAAAGGCAGCTATCCCTAGTCCTTGGCAGCCTTCACCGAGCGGCGCTTGCCACGGCCAGAGGCAGAGGCGGGTGCCGCTGCAGCCGATGCAGACGGTGCAGGTGCTACTTTGGCAACCGCCTGGTGCGGAGCTGGTGACACGGGACACACGACTCACGAGTTGTTTTGTTTTTCATCCTCATAGGATCATCTGTCAGTAGCCGTAAGACAGCCACAAATTCTATTGTTTCCATCCCAGCAACGGAAAAGACTTGAAAAGATCATGGAATTCAGTGCTTCCTCCAACTGCAGAGGGGCCTCGGCACGGGTGGCCCTCTCGCAAGTACAGCAGCCGAACATCCTGCCTGCATGCGAAGGTGCTCTATGTGCTCTTGAAATCTGCATCGCAAGCAGGACCGGAAATGCGATGGAGAATCATGGTGAAACATGGTCCTTACATTCCTTACTCAGCTAGGAAAGCAAGTTGGGACCAATGTTGCCAATCATGTCCAAGTAAGTGTGAAAATCCAGCCAAAAACCTGGTGGAGTTGTTACTCTTGACTTTCATGACCCTGATTGCAGACCCAATCACAAGTCAATTACATATCTACTCTCTGTAACGCACAATGCACAAGCCAAGGTATCCAAAGAAGAATTACCCATGCCTTATATCCTCGGACCCAGCAGAATTCAAGAAACGCTTTAGCACTCTCAAAATGATCGCCTCCCAATAGATTGTTGTCTCTCTTCCACAGTTAGAGTTGATGTTCTCAACCCTCCCCACTTCTGCAAAAGATCTATGGGAACTGTGACTTATCGGCGAGTAATGAAATCGCGATTCGCACCTTCTCAACAAGGCACAGAACTGCGCCCTGCCTGCAGCGCCCGATTTGCCAGGGTGGACTAAACTTTTAAATTTGGCGAAACCCAATCTGATCTATCTATCTATCTATCTTTCTATCTTTCCAATCTAATATAATCTAATCTAAGCTAATCTAATTCTATCTATCTTTCTTTCTTTCTATCTATCCAATCTAATCTAATATAAGCTAAGCTAATCTAATTCTATCGATCATCTATCTATCTTTCTTTCTATCTATCCAATCTAATATAATCTAATCTAAGCTAATCTAATTCTATCTATCTATCTATCTATCTATCTATCTATCTATCTATTTTTCTATCTATCCAATCTAATCTAATCTAAGCTAAGCTAATCTAATTCTATCTATCTATCTATCTATCTTTCTATCTTTCTATCTTTCTATCTTTCTATCTTTCTATCTATCCAATCTAATATAATCTAAGCTAAGCTAATCTAATTCTATCTATCTATCTCTCTTTCTTTCTATCTATCCAATCTAATATAATCTAATCTAAGCTAATCTAATTCTATCTATCTATCTATCTTTCTATCTATCTTTCTATCTATCCAATCTAATCTAATCTAAGCTAAGCTAATCTAATTCTATCTATCTATCTATCTTTCTATCTATCCAATCTAATATAACCTAATCTAAGCTAAGCTAATCTAATCTATCTATCTATCTTTCCATCTATCCACTCTAATCTAATCTAATCTAAGCTAAGCTAATCTAATCTAATCTATATATCTATCTATCTATCTATCTATCTATCTATCTATCTCTCTATCTCTCTATCTCTCTATCTATCTATCTATCTATCTATCTACCTATCTATCTATCTATCTATCTATCTATCTACTGTATCTATCTCTCTCTCTACCTATCTATCTATCTTTCTATCCATCCAATCTAATCTAATCTAATCTAAGCCAATCTACGTATCGATCTATCTATCTATCTATCTAGCTAGCTAGCTATCTATCTACCTATCTATCTATCTATCTATCTATTTTTCTATCTATCCAATCTGATCTAAGCTAATCTAATCTAATCTAATATATCTTTCTATCTACAGTATCCAATCTAATATAACCTAAGCAAAGCTAAGCAAAGCTAATCTAACCTAATCTAATCTATATAATCTACTCTGGGACGTGAAAGTCAGTGCATATGTGGAACCAAGGTGAAAACTGCATGGGACGCCGCGCATTCAGGAAGTCAAACAAGTCAATGCAACCAGGTCTAAAACACCATGGGACGCACTATGTAGAAGTGTTATTTTTAGATCCCTGGCAGTGCACTTTTCTATTGCCAAATTTTCCAAATCCCCATTCGGACGCGCGTGCGCAGTTATGTCTCACAATCTTTCATCTTTGGGAGTATAGTGGGCAAACCCAAAAAGATATGACAGGTAAGCATCGTGTGCCTATGCGAAATGCCAAAAAATACATCAGTAAGTGAAAGTCATAGGCGCTGCCCATGTGGGCCTTTCCCCATAGGCACACCACGATTTGGCACAAGATCTTGTCATCGGCATTTGTTACAACATCGACCCAGTATTCGTCGGTGTTTGTAGTATGAATCTTGCACAACAGAGCGAGCCACAAATGCCTACCCAATCGGAGCTACATCATCACCGCCTGCCTAACTGTCCAAGGACAACAGGACACCATTCAGTGATGTACAAGTCCATTATTACCAAGCTAAAACTCCCAAAACACCAGGGAATAGCTACAACCATCTGCATGGTATCCATGAAAAACTCACGATAAACCATCAATTGGAGAAAACACAAACATGATAAACACCAACTGGACGCAACATCGCACCGACTTCAAGAATTTTCTCCCCCACCTAGGACGCACATTTCATTGAAACGCTTTGACTTCCACAACTTAGAGTATCTATCTTTCTTTCTATCTATCCACTCTAATCTAATCGAAGCTAAGCTAATCTAATCTAATCTATCTTTCTATCTATCTATCTTTCTATCTATCTATCCAATCTAATCTAAGCTAATCTAATCTGATCTAATCTATCTTTCTATCTATCCAATTTGATATAATCTAATCTAAGCAAAGCTAATCTAACCTGATCTAACCCAACCTAATCTATCTATCTATTTTTCTATCCATCCACAGTAATCTAATCTAAGCTAAGCTAATCTAATCTAGTCTATCTATCTTTCTATCTATCTATCTATATTTCTATCTATACAATCTAATATAATCTAAGCAAAGCTAAGCTAAGCTAATCCAATCTAATCTAATCTATATAATCTATCTATCTATCTTTCTATCTATCCACTCCAACCTAATCTAAGCCAAGCTAATCTAATCTAATCTATCTATCTTTCTATCTATCCAATCCAATCTAATCTAAGCTAATCTAATCTAATCTATCGTTCTATCTATCCAATCTAATATAATCTAATCTAAGCAAAGCTAAGCAAAGCTAATCTGATCTAATCTAATCTATCTATCTTTCTATCTATCCACTCTAATCTAATCTAAGCTAAGCTAATCTAATCTAATCTATCTTTCTTTCTATCTATCTATCGTTCTTTCTATCTATCCAATCTAATCTAAGCTAAGCTAATCTAACCTAATCTATTTATCTATCTATCTATCTATCTTTCTATCTATCTATCTATTTTTCTATCTATCTTTCTATCTATCTATCTATCGATCTATCCATCTATCTATCTATCTATCTATCTATCTATCTTTCTATCTATCCAATCTAATCTGTATATAGTAATCTAATCTAAGGAAAGCAAAGCAAAGCTATTCTAATCTAATCTATCTATATTTCTATCTATCCAATCTAATCTAAGCTAATCTAAGCAAAGCTAATCTAATCTAATCTTATCTAATCTATCTATATATCTATCTATCCAATATAATCTAATCTTAGCTAATCTAATCTATCTATCTATCTTTCTATCTATCCAATCTAATCTATTCTAAACTAAACTAATCTAATCTATCTATCTAATCTAATCTAATCTAATCTAAGCTAGTCTAATCTCTCATCTAATCTAATCTTATCTATCTGTCGATCTATCTATCTTTCTATCTATCCAATTTAATCTAATCTTATCTAAGCTAAGCTAATCTCTCTATCTATCTATCTATCTATCTATCTAACTATCTATCTATCTATCGTTCTATCTATCTATCGTTCTATCTATCCAATCTAATCTAATCTAAGCTAATCTAATCTAATCTAGCTATATTTCTATCTATCCAATCTAATCTAAGCTAATCTAAGCAAAGCTAAGCAAAGCTAATCTAATCTATCTATCTTTCTATCTATCCAATCTAATCTAATCTAAGTTAATCTAAGCAAAGCAAAGCTAATCTTATCTAATCTATCTATCTTCTATTCAATCTAATCTTATCTAAGCTAATTTAATCTTATCTAATCAAATCTATCTATTTATCGTTCTATCTATCCAAATTAATCTAATCTAATCTAATCTAATCTAATTTAATCTATCTATGTATCTGTGTCTCTATGTATCGATGTTTCTATGTATCTATTATGTATCTATGTATCTATGTATGTATGTATTTATGTAGGTATGTATGTATGTACGTATGTATGTATGTATGTAGGGATCTATCTATCTATCGATCTATTTATCTATGCATCTATCCATCCAATCGAATCCGATCTAATCTAACCTAATCATCTATATAATCTAATCCAAGCTAATCCAAGCTAATCTAATCTATCTATCTATGTATCTATGTATCTATGTATCTGTGTATATATATATATATATGAATGTATGTGTATGTATATGTCTGTATGTGTGTATGTGTGTGTGTGTATGTATGTGTATGTATGTGTATGTATGTGTATGTATATGTATGTGTATGTATGTGTATGCATGTGTATGCATGTGTATGTATGTGTATGTATGTGTATGTATGTGTATGTATGTGTATGTATGTGTATGTATGTGTATGTATGTGTATGTATGTGTATGTATGTGTATGTATGTGTATGTATGTGTATGTATGTGTATGTATGTGTATGTATGTGTATGTATGCGTATGTATGTGTATGTATGTATATGTATGTGTATGTATGTGTATGTATGTGTATGTATGTGTGTGTATGTGTATGTGTATGTATGTGTATGCATTTGTATGTATGTGTATGTGTATGTGTATGTGTCTGTGTATGTGTATTTGTATGTGTATGTGTATGTGTGTGTATGTATGTTTGTATGTATGTAGGGATCTATCTATCTAGCTATGTATCATGATGTGAGATGTCTAATCTCTTTACACTTTGAGTGCAGCCACACGCAGCGCCAAGTTGCATTTTACCGGAGCTGATGTCCCCTCCATGGAACCAAATAAAACAAGCACGTTCACAACTGGGATCTGAAGCACATTTTCATGCACGTTCCTGACCTCTGCAGCGAAGCCCGGCCACTTTGCGCAACCACTTCATTGAAAGAACATGGATATCATGACCCCAGGAACGGCCAAGGAACGCAGCGAAGACTGGTTGGTCTGTTGACTGTGGGTTGAATATGCAAATATCAGGGCTATTTGGGAAGTCTGTGTTGCATTTACCACATTGAATTTTCAAAGTGAGTATACACGAGCTGGAACCCATGGTTGCTACTCGGCTGGCTGCAAAACCTGGCTGAACACATGCGGAGCATTGGCGGTATCTTAAAAAAAAAAAAACTATGCTAGGTATGTTGTGTACCTGGATCCTGCATGATCCTCACTTTTCCTTGAGCAGCTCACCCATGGCCCAAATGGACAGTTGCCAATTCCTCTCACAAGACCCGCTCAAATCAAGTCTCATCACATGTGTCATTGCTTTGTCATGTGAGTCATCATGTGTCCATGATGAGCAAATGAGCGGAAGAAGCCTCTTTGACTGTGGCTCTGTTTTCCGCAGACGCTCAGAACGCCTTGGTCCCACCTGTTAGAGGCAGGTGACGGCAGGTGCGATTGTTTCAAATCAGAAACCTACAAACGCACTTATTTTGTTTCTTATTTTGGTTCTGATTTTGTTTCTCATGTTTTTCTCATTGTATCTTATTTTGCAGGTGTAAGCAACTTGCTGACTCGTGTGCTAAAATGTTAAAAGATGTCGAATTACATCTTTGAATGAACTCTAAAAACCTTGCGATTCCAAACAGCACCCGAGCTGCTATGCCTTGCATTACAGTGACTTGTCTGATCTTGTCTTTCAATACGGTCCTCCTTTGTCCGTGACCAATGTTCTTTGTTTCAGTTCTCCTCATGTTACCCAACAAATATGCACCAGCATCACTGACAAAGTTCTCGTGGCCCTGCAAATGACATCCAATATTTAAGAGAAGCCGTTTGGCCCCACCTCCATTTTTCCGTTTCTTTCTGCAGATATTTTGGCCATGGCTTCCCAAAAAACGAAAATTTGAGAATGAGCCGGACTAAAGTCGTAAATGATGTTCGTGTGTCGAAAGTCCTGCAGGACTAACCAGTCAAACACTGCCCACAACAAACAAATGAACGGAATAAGGCGCACACAGGGAAAACATGGGAAAACATCCAGTGTGGTTTTGCCTGTGCTTTCATAAAAAGGTGAGCACAACATGTTGCATGTTTTTGCTATGTGCGATACGATTGCCACAAATCCCCTTGAATCCATGCTACGAAAGGGATCCACAGAGCACCGAGGCCACGAAGAAAGCAGGCAGAGACATATCAACACTTGAAAACTCTCTTGCAGACATTGTAGGCATAAACTTGAGACTTATCACAGCTTGTCACAGCTTGTCACATGGATTCTGCATGCCATCATGGCGGGTTTGCCCTTCTAATCGCTGATCTAGTGTAACGAAGTGAATGTCCGTAGGGTAAAACATGAATTCAACGGAGTATTTTGATGCATTTTGTGTATCAACTCTAGAGCCAGCTCTTTCGACTTCTGGGATCCATATCCCAGAACCTTTGCAGAGTTGCACACTTATGGCACACTTATGCAAAACCTTTTGGACCGATTGATTGTACTTTGCTGGGATCTCTTTCACAGCTTTGCTGTGACTTTGCCAAGCCAGCATTTCAATTTGTTGTAGAAGTCCGACTTCTATTTGCAGGGAGACTTGAAGGAAGAAATTGGTCTCTCAGAACCTTTGCGAAGACATGTGCCCTTCTTTGTCAGAATCATTGGTTGTTGTCCAGCACATAAAATCTGACTTTCGACTGTCAAAATGAGATTAGCCAAATAGTTTTTTTTGCTGCCCTTTGCCTGACAACAGCATGACAACAGCATACGTTCTGGCTCTCCTTGTTCTCCTTCAAGTGCCTGTTTCAGTACATACCAACCTTCCAGCCTTTAGCCACCACTAGTCATTCTATTCGCTTCATTCATTAGCTAACTCTCTAGCGCCGTTTTCAGCGTCTCCGGAGCAACTTCCTGATGAAGCAACAAATGCAAATGCCCAGACGGCCCAGGCGTTTATAGTTTCAATGCAAAGATTGCAAAGGGAAATTCGGAAATGGCTATAATTTAATATTATTTCAGCGCAGAATACGACAGACGTATATTGTTCGGAAATGATTCTAGGAGTTGCAACTGTGCACAAATCTTTGGGTCCTCTCCACTCTACCACCAGCAAAGTGTTTGTGCCCAACAAATCTCCTTGTGTACAAACCCACCAGTCATCGCACTCATCCGTAGCGGAAGGTGGGAACATTGGTGGCTGCTTTCCTGTGCAGGGAGCTCAATTTCATGTCCCCCTCGCAAAGACATTCGGTCAATTGAAAAAAACAACGCAATCAAGCAGCAGCTCAACACAGTTAAAGACACTGGTGAATCAAGTTATTAACACTCACCACATGAGGTTAATCCACTACAAATACTGCAATGAAATGGAGAGATGTTGTGATGTCTGGCACGCACTGCACAGGCAAAGATACATTGGGAAAACAATAGTTTAATAGACAAAACATGTATAAATACACTCAAGTCCAGAACGTTCGGATGCTCTGAGCCCCCGGCTTTTTCAAATAGGGGGTGAAGTACTCACCAGTAGTATCCATCACGCAAATCACGCCCTGCACAGCAGCTGGCTCATTGATAAGATTTTTCCAAGAGCAGATCCAATGTCATAGTCCTCACTGTGTGGCATCAACCAATCTTTTAAGTAGAAGAGTCCTTCTCAGTGTCATAGGGTCCTCACAATTCCTATCTATTGTGTCTCTCGACGACTCAAGACAGTGATGCAATCCTCCTTGATCGGATAAGCGGTGTACTGGACAACTGTCAGGATGGCCTTGCAATCCAAGTTACAGTAGTTTTGGTTGGTCACGGGACGGTGAAAAGTCTAGCAAAATCTAAACAAATTGGTCAAGAATTGAAAGCAGTTCAATTGTCTCTCGGCCAACAGTGCGCCAGTACAAATACCAAAATGAAATGGTCCGGCAACAGCAATGTTCAAATGTGAATACAACAAAAAACACGGGTCATGAGACATGTATACACACATATCCATGTATATATATATATATATACACGTGCATACATAATTACTAGTTATGTGTGGTGTATATTATATATACATATAGTCATATAGTCATATAGTCATATAGTCATATAGTCATATAGTCATATAATCATACAATCATATAGTCATATAGTCATATAGTCATATAGTCATATAGTCATATAGTCATATAGTCATATAGTCATATAGTCATATAGTCACATAGTCACATAGTCACATAGTCACATAGTCACATAGTCACATAGTCACATAGTCACATAGTCACATAGTCACATAGTCACATAGTCACATAGTCACATAGTCACATAGTCACATAATCACATAATCACATAATCATATAATCATATAATCATATAATCATATAATCGTATAATCGTATAATCGTATAATCGTATAATCGTATAATCGTATAATCGTATAATCGTATAATCGTATAATCGTATAATCGTATAATCGTATAATCGTATAATCGTATAATCGTAGATCGATAATCGATAATCGTATTATAATCGTATAATCGTTATAATCGTATAATCGTTATAATCGTTTATAAATCGTAATCGTAGATCGTATTAACGGAAATCGTATAATCGTATAATCGTATAATCGTATAATCGTATAATCGTATAATCGTATAATCGTATAATCGTATAATCGTATAATCGTATAATCGTATAATCATATAATCATATAATCATACATATATATATATATTAAATTATATACATCAAACATGAACGAAAGTTAAGCAAGTGCCCCAAGAGTTTCGGCACCATGACACAAAATCATGTTGCAAATCAAGTTGCAGATCCAGTCGCCAGCATGCCACGTCCGACTACAGCGACGGCATCCAGAGTGGTCTGCAATGAACCATTTGCAACAGGAGCATCTTTGCATGGGTTACATGTTTTTGGTTACACACAAAACGAAACCCAACAAATAATATGAAAAAACATTGATTTCTGGATATCCTCATCAGCGCAAAAGGTACGTTGCAACAAAGGTCCACTGTAGAAATTCCAAGCAAACAACTGTCTACAAGAATTCAATTAACGCCCCTAATGAAATGCGAGCCTCCGCACAAACTCGGGTGGAGCTCTTCTCCTCTGGCGGTGCCTTCCTTTCATCACCTTCAGACCTGTTAAAAGCAAACAACCGCGTAGCAACCAAGTTGAACCGCAACCAAGCTGAACTTCAAAAACAACCGTTTTGGGTGATCAATATGATGAAATTTAACACATCAAACACCACGAATTCCAAACAGGCAGGAGCAGCGTTTCTGGGGCCGACATCTGTGGCTGGAAGGATTTTGATTGGGTCCTGATTGAAAGTCAAATTATGTTGGTTACCGTGAATTTAGCAACATGAATTTAACTACATATTCCAAGTTGGTTTGAATTTTGGAGAAACAACGATCAAATATCATTCAATTCGTGGGTTAGAACATTGCATGTCTGTGGGTTTTGCTGCTGTGCGATCCGAAATCACAGATTCACGCCGCACCATGAACACCCCCAATTCGCAATTGGATTTGTTTTTTTCGTGTTGCGGCAAAAAAACCAGTCGTCAAAAACACGAACTAATGTTTTAAGTGTGTCAAGCGCACAAACAAACACGACACTGCTGGGCACAGCACTTGCGCGCCAAAACCCTGAGAAAAAGGAAAGACATGAAGTCAAGTGCTTTCTGTACGCATTCAGTTGGCCAATGGGGGCGTGACACATCGGCATGCAAATATGTTTCCTGCTGTCAACTGATTTTTGTCCAAACCACGAGTTTGTGATTAAGAAATATGTTTTTGGTTTACGCCATCATTGCCAAAACCGCCATCAATACCACCGTAACAATCAGCGCACACTTATCCCTGGCCAACCTTTTTTATTTTTTACAAATTTGTTGTTGCATTTGTGCGATTTGTCGACCACGTGTCGATTCATCCGTGGCCACTAGATACACCCAGGATGCAATTCAAAAATTATGCTGCTGGCAAGTAGAGGCTATTTTGTGGTGAGAAGACCGTTGGGGCTGGGAAACAAAATCAGACTTGGGCACCCCATCTTAAGCCAAAATGGATTGGGTGCAACATGGCCTCCCAACGAGGTGAGCCTTAACTGTTCATCGTTACATAATTAAATGTTCCACGCAGCAATCAACGCACACTGATCCCCGGCCAACCACCCTTATGTTTTCCAATTCGTTTCTGAAGCTGTGAGCGGGAGCGCGCTTTTCTCGAACCACAATGGGCCTCGAAGATCATCCATGGATTTTCCATGCATGAAGGATGAAACTAGTTACACTTCTCATCATGATTTGTGTTGTCATCCTTGTGCAGGGTGCTGACAAAAATGTTTTGCACTCCTCGGTGGTGTGCAGCCTGCTAGCTCTCACCACCGCACATCATTTTTCTAAACTCCTTGCGCGCACTCAGAGTTGCTTGATGAATATTCACATCCAGAGTCTCATGTTTCGCCTTTGAAATGCGCTTCTCGCCTTCCATAGTACAAGGAGCTCTGCAAACGACTTTGACCCCTAGCCTTGTCTGCCAGCTGAGAAACAAATCTGCAATTTTCCTTGTATATTTTTGAAAACCACACCACCTGTAATCCCTTTCCTGCCATTGAATCTGTATGGGGCAAAAGAAGCATCTGAAAAAGAATGCAGAATGCAGTGTCGTGCAGCTCCAATTATCAATTCTTCATACTTCGGCGATGGAAGCCGCAAATAAGTGCCAACATCCCCATGCAGAAACCGCAGCAAAGCTTTAATTGCCATTTCAGTACCATGCGTAGGAGCAGCTTGCTGTGAACCAATTAGGCTGAGAAACAACTTCAAGTCATGCCTTGGTTGTGCCATCCAGAGCAACTTCCCCAATGCTCTCCGGAAATTGCATGCTTTTGTCAGTCAAGGCCCTTTCAAGCACAGAAACCACATCAGGCACGGTGTTGGAACCCTTGTTTACGCTGAATTCCACAAACGTAGTATCCAAAAACTTTCAGCCCACACCAATTGACAGTGAATCGTCAGCTGCTCCTCGGTGAATTCTCCTTCCAATGAAAGTCAGTGCACCTCCACCTTCTTCAGCGGGTAGTACCAAGCCAGTTTCTTTCAGCGGGACTGCTTTCCCAATTGTTTTCTCCACCAGCTTCTCACTATGTCCAAGTAACACCAGCGAATTTGAAGCTTCTGCATGGTTATATTCCCTTCTTCATGATAAAGTCCAGCATATCCGCTTCATGCAAAACCTTGGTATCACATTTTGTACAATAATGACCAGGAAAAATATCTTGTTGCATACCAAGTTGAGCCGTATGCCAAACATTGTCAAGTCTCCTGGACTCAGCCTTGCAGAACGCTTGAGTATGTCTTTCCCAGGACAGTTGTCGAACGGCACCATACTGTCAGTGAGCTACAGAATCTGTCTGCGGTTAATTACATTGACTTTCGACGACCCAATGGATGCCACCGCATATCAGATAAGATTGACGTCACCTCACTTACAGTACAAATTGCCAATGACAGCTGGCAGATATCGAACTCGTGGAGAAGATCTTACAACCAACTGTTGATGCTGCCTGGTCGCATGGTCTTGCTGAGTGTCAAGTGAAGCATTTTTTCCAATGGAATGATCAAGAGTTCCAAGAACATTTTCCACATGGGATCACCATGTCAGTGCTTGATTTAAAGGCATTTTCGGGCACTGTTCTCTTGGAAATCCTTGTACAGTTGGCCAACCTTAAAGTAAGGTACCATTTCATGAACTACAGAAGGCTTGCCATTTTTGGACCTGCGTCACTTGTCATCAACCTCCACTTGGCCCTTCTTCCACTTGATGTTCATTTACCTATTGGTCCGAAACAAGGTGCCTTCACTATCCACATGATGCGATCGGAACCTCAGAGCACTCAGACCACCAATGATTACAACCATTTCCAGGTTAAATTCGGCAAGATTGGTTCTTTCCAGTACACGTCTACACAGATTCTATGGAATGAAATTCACCCATCGACATGTATGGAAAACCAATTAGAACAATCCGCTTTAGGTAAACTGCTGAAACAAAAAGTGGGTGCAGTTAACTTCTCGATTCGCTGGTGCCAGGTTGACCTATCACAACAAAAGTGTCTTTGTTTTGACATTGACATTGAGCATGAAGACTCTTTACCTCTTTTGCTGCATTGTGACTCTTGTCAAGTTGTGATTCAACATCAATGCCCCTCAGCGGAGGCTTTTCGTGCAGATATTCCCCTTACGGAGATTGAAACTAGACGAGACACTGGAACAAGGTCATCGCTCAACAGATGATTCCCAAAGAAGGTAGGATCAGTCATATTTCCTTTGAGCAAGACAAGAAACAGTCAGCTAGAAGATACTATGACTTGCGTACCACCGTCATTGACTCCATGCATGACTATACCAACATCATTGCCATTGCGTCCCAGCCACCGGCATGGTTTTTCTCGCCCAAAGAGTTGAATCTTGACTGAGTGCTTACAAAAGACCAATTATTGTGATAACTCTTTCATGCAAGAATCATTCATGACGAATCCTGACACAGTCAAACTTGACCAGGGCATTCCTGTCCTTGCAAGCTTTGTCCAGAATCTATATCTGGAAATGTTGCGGACATGTCGGGTCCAAACGGTGCATTTCAACGACTTTGTACCGATATGCAAGACATGCAAATTATCAAGGAGTCCTGCGCACTTTTTGGCACAACTGAAGGCGAATCTGTGATGGCCATGGTCGGGTTCCCAGCTTAAGCCACATTTCTGCTTCGCTCTTCCTCCTTCCCAGCCCCAAAACCTTTTTTTGTCACTTTGTGGCTTTACCTTTTTCCCCTTATATTCTTGTTGGAAGATCTGCGACCCTAAGCGACACAGTCTTCAGAGAACTCGGTCCGTGAGCAGGCTTGACAGGCAACTCTGAAGATGATGCTGCACCTACGCGAGGTCACATGTGCACCTGACAGTGAGCAGCGTTTTAGACACTCGGTGCCCCGTTCGGTGAGTTGTAGACAACTTAAGCCTAAGCTAGTTTTGCTACTTGCGAAATAGTTTTCACTCAAACAAAGAGCCCAACTAAACCCACCGCGCTGTGGCGAGAACACAATTTTGGTGTTGCGGGCCAGACGGTTTAGTACCCTACTAAACGCTCCGCGCTGTGGCGTGAGATCCATTTTGGCCGGTCGGCTTACATTCTAAGAAAGATTTTTTTTAGTAAGGTCTTTTGAAAGGCTTGTTCCTGCTAACCGGGGGTTCAATTTGCAATCGAGGGTGCGCATTTTCCAGGCAATCTTGCATGCCTTAAGCCTGACAAAATCAATGCCGCAATGTCCATGTAGCAAAACAGGAAATGCATAATAAGCATACGCCCAGTCAGCCAAACACTGACTGCGGGCATGGGCCACATGTTAAACTTTCAAACGTCCAAAGGAATATGGGTTTAAAACTCAAGGTTTCGGGCTTGGGGTTTCACCAGTTTGTTTTCTTTTGAGGCGGAGTTGGCTTAACGGCGATGATGGGTTGATGCCTTCAAAAGCTTAAAGCAAAACTTTGCACAGTAATATACTTTTTTACTGACATTCTGTATGCCCTGGACCCCGAACTGCGTATAGAATTTTAGAAAATCATATGAGCGATGTGTTTCATGGAATGGCTAATTGAAAACATGTTGAATTCTCTGGTGAGACGAAGAAAATCGTTTTTGTGGGCGCCCGTGAAGCACATGATTGAAAATTCATGAGAAATGAAAGTTGCAGTAGGAAGTCTGCCCGTTGATGATTTGCCCGTTTTAGCTGAAAAAAATGTAAAACCCCAGAAACTTATCGTCAGCACAGTTCGAAAAACATTTTTTGCGCTCGAGAATCAGAAACCATACTAGCACACCCTGACAGGGAAGCCGATCTTGTCAATCGTTGTTTTCAGAATTGTGGGTGCAAACTTTTTTGGCGCTCTTTTTGGTGCATCTTGGCAGGACCCGCTGGTGTTTCACAACCAGGGTCAGGAGACATTTTGTCAAGAAAAGATCGCTAAACAAAACGATCAAGTAACATGTCTGCCAAGCCATCCCCCCGGCACGTCCTGTCCAGAGCGGGATGACTTTGTCAACAATAGCCCCAAATAGAAATAAAGCCACCCAAGCGATCCATCCTGGCACGGCTTGGCAAGGTCGATCGATTTTTGTTTCGGGCCCACAATCACTGTGTCAACAGTGGGCGCGAAAGAAACATATCTCAGTCTTGGAACCAAGATGCATGAATGTTTTTGTTTCGGGCCAGCAATCATGTTGTCGACAGCGGGCACGAAAAAAAACTAAGCGACCCAAGTCAGCCGTCATGGCATGCCTTGGCGAGGTCGATCGATTTTTTTGTTTCGGGTCCGCAATCATGTTGTAAACAGTGGGCACGAAACAAAAATGTTCGAGCCCTCGCAGAAAAATGCCTCCAGACAGGATTTGGATTTTGTGCTTGCGGCTGACGGCGGCAAGCGAAAAATCATCGTGCCCAGCCAATGGTTTGTGCTTGCGGCGGGCGGCGGCAAGCACAAAATGCTTGGGCAAGCTTGCCAGCACTCCTTTGCTGCCTTTTTATTTCGGGCCGGCAATCATGTTGCCAACAGTGGGCACGAAACAAAAAATTTCGAGCCCTCGCAGAAAAATGCAACCAGACAGGATTTGGAATTTGTGCTTGCAGCTGGCGGCGGCAAGCGAAAAATCATCGTGCCCAGCCAATGGTGGATTTTGTGCTTGCGGCCGACGGCCGCAAGCACAAAATGCTTTGACAGAGGCCTGTCTCGGAAAACCCTGGTTTCATTTTGCCAAGCAAAGGAGTGCTGGCACGCTTGCCCAAGCATTTTGTGCTTGCCGCCGCCCGCCGCAAGCACAAAATCTACCATTGGCTGGGCACGATGATTTTTCGCTTGCCGCCGTCAGCCGCAAGCACAAAATCCAAATCCTGTCTGGTTGCATTTTTCTGCGAGGGCTCGAACATTTTTGTTTCGTGCCCACTGTTGACAACATGATTGCCGGCCCGAAACAAAAAGGCAGCAAAGGAGTGCTGGCACGCTTGCCCAAGCATTTTGTGCTTGCCGCCGCCCGCCGCAAGCACAAAATCTACCATTGGCTGGGCACGATGATTTTTCGCTTGAGTCAGCCGCAAGCACAAAATGCAAATCCTGCCTGGAGGCATTTTTCTGCGAGGGCTCGAACATTTTTGTTTCGTGCCCACTGTTGACAACATGATTGCGGACCCGAAACAAAAAAATCGATCGACCTCGCCAAGGCATGCCATGACGGCTGACTTGGGTCGCTTTGTTTTTTTTCGTGCCCGCTGTCGACAACATGATTGCTGGCCCGAAACAAAAACATTCATGCATCTTGGTTCCAAGACTGTGAAATATGTTTCTTTCGCGCCCACTGTTGACACAGTGATTGTGGGCCCGAAACAAAAACCGATCGACCTTGCCAAGCCGTGCCAGGATGGATCGCTTGGGTGGCTTTATTTCTATTTGGGGCTATTGTTGACAAAGTCATCCCGCTCTGGACAGGACGTGCCGGGGGGATGGCTTGGCAAACATGTTACTTGATCGTTTTGTTTAGCGATCTTTTCTTGACAAAATGTCTCCTGACCCTGGTTGTGAAACACCAGCGGGTCCTGCCAAGATGCATCGAAAAGAGTGCTAAAAAAGTTTGCGCCCACAATTCTGAAAACGACGGTTGACAAGATCGGCTTCCCTGTCAGGGTGTGCTAGTATGGTTTCTGATTCTGGAGCGAAAAAACATGTTTTTCGAACTGTGCTGACGATAGGTTTCTGGGGTTTCACATTTTTTTTCAGCTAAAACGGGCATCATCAACGGGCAGACTTCCTACTGCAACTTTCATTTCTCATGAATTTTCAATCATGTGCTTCACGGGCGCCCACAAAAACGATTTTCTTCGTCTCACCAGAGAATTCAACATGTTTTCAATTAGCCATTCCATGAAACACATCGCTCATATGATTTTCTAAAATTCTATACGCAGTTCGGGTCCAGGGCATACAGAATGTCAGTAAAAAAGTATATTACTGTGCAAAGTTTTGTTTTAAGCTTTTGAAGGCATCAACCCGTCATCGCCGTTAAGCCAACCTCCGCCTCAAAAGAAAACAAACTGGTGAAACCCCAAGCCCGAAACCTTGAGTTTTAAACCCATATTCCTTTGGACGTTTGAAAGTTTAACATGTGGCCCATGCCCGCAGTCAGTGTTTGGCTGACTGGGCGTATGCTTATTATGCATTTCCTGTTTTGCTACATGGACATTGCGGCATTGATTTTGTCAGGCTTAAGGCATGCAAGATGGCCTGGAAAATGCGCACCCTCGATTGCAAATTGAACCCCCGGTTAGCAGGAACAAGCCTTTTTATCGAATTGAACCAACTATACGCTATACGCTGGCCATGTTTTTCCGCAAATTTCCACGGTTTTCAGGGTATAGTAGTCCAAGTTCATCAACTATACGCTCCGCGCTGTGGGAAAACGCACATCCTAGCTTGGCGGCGGTGCCTGCCACATGTTGACGTCCTCAAAGGCGGTTTCTTCCACAGTAGCTCCTGCCATGCGTGCCTTGGGCAGGCCTCGGTAAGCCTTGGAGCGCCTCGAATTGTAGTCTTCATGGTATGGGAGATTGTGCTCATCATCAGTGCGTGGTGATATCTGTGCATTAAGCTCTTCCGATGACATGCTAGCCCCTTTAGCTGTATGTGGCAGTAGCAGTATGGCTTTCTGCGGCTTACTTCGTAGCTGGCAGAGATTGTGCAACTATCTAATATACAGCTAATTTGGCGGAGTTGGCGTATTTTTTTTTTTTGCCTCGAGTGTGGCCGATGTCGCGCCAAGGCTCGGTCCTTACATGAGCATAAGCAGGAAAGACATTTGTACAAGGGCATATCAAGCCCAATGAGGCGGCAAATCGATTAAAACAAAACGCAAACAAAAAACAGAGGCCAACCAAACACGACGACCCGCAAATCCCCCAGCCAGACTTGGGTTTCGCCAGAGGAAACAGCGAAGCAAACGGCAAAACAAAAAACCAACACAAAAAACGGGGCCAGAGCCCAAACAAAACACCCACAAAATCGATTTGCCATGGGACGCAGTGGCTTGTCCACTGCATCATTATCAAAAACGTGCCAATGAATTAGGAATCACGTTGGCGGAGTTGGCGTATGGCAGCTTCGAGGTCAGTGACCCTCTGGGATGGGATATTTTGGATACCTTGAAGCTTCTGACATGCCTTGTCGAGCAGTTTGGTGGCAGCATCTACCTCACTGGTAGTGATCTGACACAGGGTCAGTTGAGTAATTGACTTTGCTCGGCGATTGACAGCAGAGGATTATCTAAGATCCGCGGCGGCTTGGGTCGCAGGGAATCTGGCTGACTACCCGGTATATTTTGGGATTTGGGGTGACAGCTTCGCATCGGATTCGGCTCCGACTGTTCTGCCATTTCCTCGCTTGGACCCTGTGGTGGAGGCAAGATTTCCCCCACAAGCACACCATTCTCTCCTGGCACCATCATGCACAACGGATGACCCTTGTGACAGTGCAGGCAAGGGGCCTCATCACCTCATCTGCTGGGGTCAAATCAAGTGCAGCGCACATCCTTTCAAAGCAACCGACCTGGACCGCATGAGAACATTCTTCAAAGATGTAGCGCTTGACGTCGTCTAAAATTGGCCACCAGCAGGAGCACAAAGGTGTGTATTGGCTCTCCATGACGGCAAAACTACCGGCGCACCTTTGCTCGGGAAATCTTGCTCCGGAGATGACAGCACCAACGGAAATTACACACTGCATCCGCAGCACTCTGTCTGGACCAGTTTAGCGTCGAAGTACGATTATTCTACAAATTCCATTTGTTTGCGTGACGGGCGCAGCACTTGAGAACACCGTACGGCCATCTTAAAGGTTGAAGCGCGGCAGGCGCAGCGCTTGAGAACCCTGTACGGCCATCTTCAAAGTTGAAGCGCGGCAGGTGCAGCGCTTGAGAACTCCGTGCGGCCATCGTAAAGGTTGAAGTGCGACAGGTGCAGCGCTTGAGAACACAGTACGGCCATCTTAAAGGTTGACGCGCGGCAGGCGCTGCGCTTGAGAACCCAGTATGGCCATCTTAAACATTGAAGCGTGGCAGGCGCATGGCCCCCACAACAACCAACCACAAACTGAACCCCTGCGACCCCATTGTCAATGTTGAGGGTGTGTTGATGCTATTGCAACTAAGAAGTGAATTCCATTTTTTTTTTCCGTCCAACGCCTTCATGGCTTCCGCCAGGTCGTTCAAAAGAAGTGAATTCCAATTTGAGGATGTGACCTGAGGCAAAATTTCTTTTTGATGGCTATCAGTTCAAAAGGTGAAACTGTGAAAAACGTAAACCCAAGTACACCTCTCGTGTGCCCAAATCAACGCTTTCATAAAATCACTACGCCAGACGCAAACACCTACTGTGGGAGCGTCTCCGCAGTTACTTACTTCTCCGCAATGTCAAATAAAGGAACTTGTTCCACCCTGACTCCTAAGTGCACGTCAGACTCCTCCTTTTCTCTCCAGACGCCACACACAACGGAACAGGTCAACAAGAACCAGGGCAGGCACACAGCCACAGCCCACAAACAAAGAAAAGAAGCAAGGTGTTCCAGTGTGGCTACTGTTTCAAGTGCCCTAGGTGACACTGCAGTTCAGTTCGCTTCGGAACACTTGACACCACTCCCTTGAGCCGATGTCTCAACTGGGAAACTCGATTCCAGGTTTCCAATACACAACCTTCCATCAAAGGTTGTTGAAACAATTCCAAACTGCTATGATATACAAATCACCTAGTCACAAAAAGTCAGAAACATTTCCAAAAGTTCTCAAGTCAAAAACTGGTTCTCGTCCAAACGCAAATAACCAGCTAGCGAGTGTTACTAGTCTCTACCAAACGTCTAGACTAGTCACACGGCTATTCAAGAACGAAATGATTCATTCAAATTCCTTTACAAAATCCTCTTGCAATACAGAACAACACGGAACCTCATGTTCCATCTCCAAAACAGTTCTTCACACAGAGATGTCTTCTCATAGCTCCAAACTACCGTGGAGAACAGAATGTTCTGCTCGACTTCTTAGCTAATGTCCAGTCATCAGCAGTCATAGCGCTAAAGTAGTTCGCTCACCACAATAACCAAACGTCAGCAATAAGTCACAAAGATAAAGGTCACAAAGCATACTTCCAGGTCAACCACCCAGAGGTTGACTACTATACGTAGGCATTGTCTTCTCAATGCCGGAGTATCAGACTTCCAGATCAAATACCCAGATGTTGAATACTATACGTAGGCATTGTCCTCACAATGCTGTAGTATCACACATACTCGCAAGATGTAGTCAGAAGGCTTCATAAACATCTCAGATGTACGAAGCAACGTCAAGAATTGAAACGGATATTCTAATATCATCTCCGGATGATTCACACTTCCATAAGGAGTCAAGGAATCTCCGAGACCGATGAAACCGCATCATCCCGACTCAACTGTATAGCGAATGCTTCTGGAAGCATTCGTCCATTGTCTCAAAGCTAAATAAAGCTTCAAACTGTATTCAAAGTAGCTTGAGCTCCGTGTAGATTCACTCAGACTCACAGGTCGATATCTCAAATCATCTCTTGCAGCTCCAAATACCACAAAGCCATCTCGAGACTACTTAAGTCTGATGCAGACACCTTCCCATAGTCCAGTTTCACTACTGAGGGCTCAATGAAAGTCAGGTCGCACCAATGCCAAGTTGCACCCCACAAGGGTACAAACTTCCACACCCCCTTTCGACATGACATTCATTTCTCTCTATGCATACTCAGATGCATATCCAGTGTGAACCTCGCCATACCTTCAAGGTCAAATGTGTGGAATACCTCGTATTCGCCAGGAGACTTCGATATTCCAAGCACCTCAACGGAAAAAATGAAGTCTAAACTCCTCTGAAACATTCGAAGTTTCCAAAAACATATAACTGTCTCTGAGAAATCAACTGATCCTCAAGGAAATAGACGGTTGTTCCTCCAACACTTCGCTCATCGTAAATAAACAGCCTATCCATATCCACAACCATCGTCAACGCTGATTTCAGCAATACTCCATAGACGTCTTCATGGGCACAGTTCCCATCTATCCTTGACCAGTCAACATCACCAGGTCAAAATCCATCGACTGATCAAAGAGACCATGGCGTCAATTCACGATCAACTACAATGCTGTTTGTTGTTCCCTAAAACAAACGGAAACAAAACAAAAAACACCAACAACACACACGAGATCCAAGACGGAGACAAACGAAGCACTGTCGGAGTCAACACAAAAACAAAGGCCGACTGTTTCAGCTAATCCACGTCTTCCATTGGAAGATAGGCGTGTCAGACAAGCGAAACTGTCATCAGTCCAGAATACTCAGATAAAATCCACTTTCGTGGAACTAAAAATTAAGCTCATGGCCTTGCGGCACCACGCAGACCCAACTTCAGACAAGCTAAGTGCGAGGCGCGCTAAGCTCAGGACATATTCCAGAAAAATAAACAGACCTTGCCCCCTTTTGAGGTAAAATCCACTAATCCGAAAACATCATCAAAATGAATTCCGATCAGCATAAAGGCTGATCTATCGCATATTGAACAAACAAGCAAAAACACAACCAAAGCAACTTACGACCATTCTACTTACAAACATATTAATAACGTCAGGGAAATCCATTCCACTGACATCAACATATTTAGAACCGTCAAGAGTACAATTCCAACAACATTGACATGAACCTCAAGTCCGGGATATCCAATCCACAGACATCCATGAGTAAAACAAAAACAAACACTTTTACATGTGTTTCCATCAGACATTTAGCCTGGATCCAACGTGATTCTTCGTTCATTCAAGAATCGGATCTGGCCATGTCATCATCTGGAAAATGGCGGCAGACATACACAAACCATCATCAACTCCAAAGTAAAACAACATTCACAAAACACAAATTCGCAACGAATCCACAAACATGTTCATGTGCAACTTGTGTCTCATGTATGCACATCCACTACCAAGGGTCGATCCTTCCAGGATACAACCCAATGACATCCCTCGCCTCCTTTCAAGATCCGCTTTCCCTCTCTCCTTTTCTGCGGAGGACAGAAATCTGAAGCGACGGCAACGAATCTATGACGAATAGAGTGAACCTCGAGCTGGCCAACGGTTGGAACACCAGTCACCAACTATTCTCTCTACTGCACAGGTTGCAAGGAAATCAAAAGGAATGTACCTCCTGGGTTTCACCCAAAAGAAGCAGGCAGGCCTCTCTCAGCTCTCAGTAGCCAATGTCCCGAACTTTCATTCTCAATAGATCCTCCTGAATTGAGAATTCCCATCTCGAATCATTCCCAATCCCTGGGGAGCCCAAAGACTGGTGATTCCACCGATCTGTTCAGGACGGTATGCCGTCGGTGACAATGTCCTCTGTACCCCCGTTCCCGCATCTCTGGTAACGATGCCCACACGCTGGCACGGTGTTGGGATCGGAAGGGGAGTACTTGGTCTCTGCCCATTCGGCTGTTCCGGGCAGAACGCCATAAAAAGCGACACCGGCAACGCCGGAGGTGGCAAAGGGGCACCAGGAGCTGATCCAGGCATTGGTACTTCTCCTAAACTGGTGGATCCTGTACCTGGCAATGGCACTCCGCCTGAGCTGGTAGATCCCGTATGTCCAGTGCTTCCATGAGTCTCCATCACTGGAGCGCCAACTGCCGGAACACCAATTGCTCCCGGTGTCAAGGGCGTTCCAGTCTCTGTTGCACCTTCTGTCACTGGAATCCCAGCTGGGATTGCCGTACCATGTGGCTGCGCCTTCAACAGGTTCACCAGTTCTTGGATGTGTCCACCCAGGGTTTCGAGGCCACCGTCCATACTGGCTCCCAGCCTCTCTGCTTGTTTTTCAATCTCTCCTTGAACACCTTTGATGTTGGTCTCTATCGTCTGGCTTCCAGCCATGGCCCAGCGGCTCGTATTCGCCCAGCGATCAAAGGCCTTCAGGAGTTTGGTGACTTCCCCAGCTTGGAATGCCACCCCTGCTGTCATAGTGGTGATACAATCGTTGGTGCCTTTGATTTGTGTGCTGAGCTCTTGGAATCCCTTTTTCAACTCCAATCGCCCATTGTTGAGTTCATCAAAGGCAAGACCCAGATCCTCAATCACTTTGCCGATCTTCATGGTACACTCCGAGAGCTTCTGAGCGAGTGTCAAGGTCTCCATACCAGCAGGCGCCAAAGACGGTGCAGCCGTCATGTCACTCGGAGCTCCCTCTGGCATGCCCGGCACGGCAGCCATATCACCCGGAGTTCCCTCCGGCATACCCTGGGCTACTTCAGGCACTCCTGGGGTTTCCGATTCAGCTGCCTCACTATGCGTGCGTTCTAGGCGCGTTCTAAGAGCTTGCACCACTCTACTTGAAAGTCCCGGCTGACAATAGAGCCTCATGCCCTACAACCCAACGCTACACATGCCAAACAACCAAACCAATCAACCAACATGTTGTGTAAGCTCAACTACGCAACTAACTTAAAAAAATGTTTCCCAAAATGCCAGATGTATCCAACATACTGGAATTTTGCGAACCATTGACACCCATGTTTCAACATGCTATAAAGGTCTATACTCGTCCTCAAATCATGGAAATTGACCAACCCCTGTACAAAAAAACTGCCAGTCCCCAATCCATGAAGGACCACCATGAGTTCCAGTTCAATGTGCGCTCCCTAAGATATGCAATGCAGGTTCACTGTCTGTCATTGACATGCATGCAGGCATCCTGAAAGAAAACATGTCTCCGTGGTTTCATGAGAACCCTTTGACAAATCATCTTCACAAAGCTGCACCCACCAAACGACACACTGACAGCAAATCTCAATTGCAAATAAGAAACAAGGCGCATTAAAATAAAACACACAAACTTGTTTGGGTTTCACGTTTCGTTCGTTTCGTTCAAATTGACAATTCCACACGATTACATCTTCTCATCTTGCAGCAAGCTAACATCGACTACCAAAGCATTCTTTCATCGGCCACAGGCATCCACAGGGAGAACCTACGCCAACTTGCAACAGCTGGCACGGCTCAAACAGAACCTAAAATACAATAATCTACAACTTGCCCACTCGTCAGTTACCAGCAGGACGCTCACGTACTGGCTCATTGGCAACCATGGGATCAATGATCTGATAGAGCAATCTTCCCTGCTCATCACGTTCCTCTGGAGCAAGAAATCCATACCAACGAAACTCACCAGGTCGAATCTTCTCCAGTACATTCGCTTCCATCTTCCGAAATAACCCAAAGCAGTTATCTCGACCTGCAGGAAGCTGTATTCGAAGTAGTTGTAAGTTTGACACCATTGAACATCTGTGTCACGCCCGAGGGGCATCTGTGTCGCACTCAAATCGATCCTGGAGGTATATTCGTCTGGCCGGATTCTGTGGCGCGTCCGCAGCTCTTCCATCTGTGGTGGGGCGAGAGCTATCCACAGCCTAATGCTATCCTCCATTGAGCTCAAAAATTCTCAGATTCAGCAAAGAAAATGGCTTCGCGACATCGATGCAAACATGCAACTCAATTGCCTTTCCATGTGGATTGATACTCACTGCAAACCTCTGTCCATACTGATCTCTTGACTGTGAACTCTGCCGCTTACAGTTCTTCCAAACCAACGACCTACCAATCTACAGTCACCTTCCAGTTCATCTGTCCATGCTGATCTCTTGACTGTGACCTCTGCCGCTTACAGTTCTTCCAAACCAACGACCTACCAATCTACAGTCACCTTCCAGTTCAACATGACAACTCCACACATCAAATAAAAACTCACAGTTTCCCTACAGCAAATCCAACAAAACCAAACAAACTGTTCGTCCGTCACATGAGCAATGCAGACTCAAACGCTGCTAAAGCTGCTGAAGACACTCTTTCTTCTTTCTCTTCTGCATTTCAAACTGGAGTTTCAAAAAACAAACCTACCACTCCATGGTCTGCCCAACTTCTGGACCTGGACCCTGACCACTCAAACGAATTTAACGGCCATCTCACTAATCCCTTCCTCCTAATACTAAACGTCCCCCTAATACTAAAAACAGGCATCCATCTCCAATTTCCGAAAATTTCAGTTTGGCCAATTTGACTTTTAATTGATCCCCTTTAAAAAACAATTCGAAAATCAACCTACCATTTGTGGGTTCTCCCCCCTAATACTAAAAACTAATTCATCCCGGGGTGTTTAGTATTAGGGGGGCTAGTTTTTAGCATTAAGGGTTTTAATTTAGTATTAGGGGTAAGCTTCGAACTGCCATTTTTGGCAATATTTTAATTGCGTTATATAAGGAAATTTAATTGATTTTGAGATCGGAAAAACTAGTTTTTAGTATTAAGGGTTTTAATTTAGTATTAGGGGTAAGCTTCGAACTGCCATTTTTGGCAATATTTTAATTGCGTTATATAAGGAAATTTAATTGATTTTGAGATCGGAAAAAATAGTTTTTAGTATTAAGGGTTTTAATTTAGTATTAGGGTAAGCTTCGAACTGCCATTTTTGGCAATATTTTAATTGCGTTATATAAGGAAATTTAATATGACTGAGATCGAAGAAATAGTTTTAGCATTAAGGTTTAATTGAGTATTAGGGGTAAGCTTCGAACTGCCATTTTTGGCAATTTTTAATTGCGTTATATAAGGAAATTTAATGATTTGAGATCGGACAAAAATGTAGTTTTTAGTATTAAGGGTTTTAATTTAGTTTAGGGGTAGCTTCGAACTGACATGTTTGGCATATTTTTAATTTGCGTGATATAAGGAAATTTAATATTCATTAATAATTAATTAACATGACTGCGGTTTGTTCCCTACTAATAAAATAACCCCCCCTAATACTAAAAAACTACCTGCCGTTTGGTATTAGGGGGGGGGTTTTTTTTTTGGGGTTTGGTTTTTTAGTTTTTTTAGATTAGGGGAAGGGATTAATCGGGGACAACATGCGTCCTTGGCCATCCCGTTCTTCATGCTTCACAGGCCCATGCCAGCGATACTCGGTGGGCTTTGTCTTCTCCAAAACTCCACCCTCAACCTTTTGCAGGTAGCCAAGCCCTGAGATTTCCATCTCCATCACCGCATAGTCCTTCTGATGGTATTCACCTTTCAATCCATCAGGCGTCCAATCCATAAAGTATTGAGCACGATCCACCGCTTCTGCAGGTCCCAAACGCAGACCAAAGCGACCGGAGTATGCATCTGGAAAAACCTCATTCCCCTTGTTCAACTCTTCCAGCTGCTTGGGCTCTAAGGCAATCCAGAGCTTAAGTGACTCCATGTTCGAAAACACACACAGTGCGGCAGTCTCAAATGCTCTTGACACGAAACAGCTAGAAAACGGCTGCGGA
Source organism: Cladocopium goreaui (assembly GCA_947184155.2). Taxonomy (NCBI): domain Eukaryota; class Dinophyceae; order Suessiales; family Symbiodiniaceae; genus Cladocopium; species Cladocopium goreaui. The sequence goes on from CAMXCT020001532.1 coordinate 112,955, forward strand.
AGCATAGGCAGGCTATCTGACCAAACTCATACACTCAAAACAAGCTATCCAGGCATCTTGCGCAGTTGAAAACATCACCAAAAAAACCGACCTAATGGCTTTCCGGTGTCGCTTTCAGCTTCATCTTTCTCAGCCAACGACCTACCACACCCCTAGGTCACATGTGATCCACGTTTCACGCTCGCATCAAAACAAAACACATTTTTGTCCATCTCTATCCAGACAACCAACCGCAAAGCACTAAGGCTACTTCCACTGGCGTCTCTTCTCAAGCAAACAAGCTAAGGCTCATTGGTAACACTCAGACCAACCGCTCTGAGTAGTTCTTCCTCCAAAGTAACTTCTGGGATGTCGTCTACGTCCACCAGCTCACTGTCTGAGACGCTACGCACATCATCACCAGAATTCGGCATTGCTTCTCCACCCTCACTTGGAGACTTCGCTGCATCTACCGGAGGTAGTTCTCTCCTGATACATGCCACATCTTCCTCCACATCTATAGGAGCAGGCGCTGTGGCAGCATCAACGAGAGGTGCCCGACGTTTCCTGGTGGGGGAAGGTTGACTTTTACAGGACTTATCCTGAACCTTCGCAGCAGCCCTCTTGCTCTTTGGACGATCCAACTTTGTAACCTTCTTGTATTGAAACTCCTTGGAGTGAGACATTCCAGCTCCACTTGAGGTTGGCTTCTTGTTCGAGAGTTCTTTCTGGTCTTCCCGAGTGGACATAGCAATCTGATCTCCTTTGAACCTCTGGAGCAATCTGATCTACCTCTGAACCTCTTGAGCAATACTTGGCCCCATCAGTGACATGCATGATCTCCACTTTCAATCATCCACAGTGCACTCCAAGACATAAAGTCTTCATGCGTATTGGGCTCAAACAAGAACAAATCTACCTTCAGATTGAGTGACACTGAAACAACAACTCAGAAAGCGATCTTTGCCTATTCATTCCAGTCACCTGATACGACTGAGTTCAAGATCCAAGACATGCCTCAACCGTTTGCAAGAACCATGTACCTATGTAACATCCTCAGTTCCCAGCCTTTGCACTCTGATCCATTACCTCAGTGTCCAGTGTCCAACCTGGCAATCAGTCGCTCTCCCACATCATGCAAATCAGTTCTTCTCGTCCTTACCTTAGTGTGTTCTAATTGCAAGATTGCAGCAAGTTACCTACTGTCACTTCATACTGCCGAAACGAATCTCCTACGTCCAGGAACATTCCATCCATGCATACATCTCCAGATACTCCAGCGTAGCCTTGCAATAGTGACCCTACGCTAGCAATACGTCATGCCATGACACAGACCCCCACCAGAATACTGCCAGTCGTGGAGCACCCTTCGGCGAAGGTACCTTAAGCCCCCTTCGAAGGTACCTTAAGCCTTTGCCGAAGGGGGGACGGGGGGGGAGGGGGGGGGGTGAACGAGGAACCGAAGCCCCCTTAAGGTACCTTAAGGGGGCTTCGAAGGCTTCGAAGGTATCTTAAGGGGGCTTCGAAGCCTTCGAAGGTACCTTAAGGGGGCTTCGACGAAGGTACCTTAAGGGGTCTTCGCCGAAGACTTCGAAGGTATCTTAAGCGGGCTTGGACGAATTCTTCGAAGCCCCCTTAAGGTGCCTTCGAAGCCTTCGAAGCTCCCTTAAGGTACCTTAAGGTGGCTTCGAGCGTTGAAGCCTTGGCTGAAGCCTTTGAAGGTACCTTAAGGGAGCTTCGAAGGCTTCGAAGGCACCTTCGAAGGCACCTTAAGGGGGCTTCGAAGCCTTCCTCAACGGACCTTCAAATTCAATTTCTCAAGCTCCCCCCTTAAGGTACCTTCCTGAAGGGCCTCTCACCGACTGCCTGGGGGCAGTCGTGTGGAAGGCAAGAGAATTAGATTTCAGATCATGGTATTGTGGAAGGCAAGGGGGGAAGTTTAAATAAAAGTTAGAATTTAGATCATGGCATCGTCGAAGGCAAGGAGGGGGAAGTTTAAATAAAGAGTTAGATTTTAGATCATGGCATTGTGGAAGGCAGGGGGATGAAATTGAAACAAAGAGTTGGAATTTAGATCATGGCATTGTGGAAGGCAAGCGGGGGGAAGTTTTAAGTTAGATTTTAGACCATGGCATGGTGGAAGGCAAGGGGGAAATTTAAATAAAGAGTTGGAATTTAGATCAGGCATTGTGGAAGGCAAGGGGGGAACTGAAGAGTTCGATTTTAGATCATGCCATTGTGGAAGGCAAGAGTGGAACTATAAACAAAGAGTTAGATTTTAGATCATGGCATTGTGGAAGGCAAGGGAGGGGAAAGTTCATAAAAAGTCAGATTTTAGATCAAAGTTTTAAAAACAAGAGTTGGATTTTAGACCATGGCATTGTGGAAGGCAAGAGGGCGAAGTGTAAATAAAGAGTTGGAATTTAGATCATGGCATTGTGGAAGGCAGGGGAGGAAGTGCAAATAAAGAGTTAGATTTTACTTCATGGCATTGTGGAAGGCAGGGGGGGAAGTTCAAATAAAGAGTTGGAATTTAGATCATGGCATTGTGGAAGGCAAGCGGGGGGAAGTTGAAATAAAGAGTTAGAATTTAGATCATGGCATTGTGGAAGGCAAGGAGGGAAGTTTAAATAAAGAGTTAGATTTTAGATCATGGCATTGTGGAAGGCAGGGGGATGAAATTGAAACAAAGAGTTGGAATTTAGATCATGGCATTGTGGAAGGCAAGCGGGGGGAAGTTTAAGTTAGATTTTAGACCATGGCATGGTGGAAGGCAGGGGGGAAATTTTGAAGAGTTCGATTTTAGATCATACCATTGTGGAAGGCAAGAGTGGAACTATAAATAAACAGTAGATTTTAGATCATGGCATTGTGGAAGGCAAGGGAGGGGGAAGTTCATAAAAAGTCAGATTTTAGATTCAAGTTTTAAAAACAAGAGTTGGATTTTAGATCATGGCATTGGAAGGCAAGCGGAGGGAAGTTTAAATAAAGTGTTTGACTTTGGATCATGGCATTGTGGAAGGCAGGGGAGGAAGTGTAAATAAAGAGTTGGAATTTAGATCATGGCATTGTGGAAGGCAAGGGGAGAAGTTTAAATAAAGAGTTCGATTTTAGATCATGGCATTGTGGAAGGCAAGGGGGGGAAATTTTAATAAAGAGTTAGAATTTAGATCATGGCACTGTGGAAGGCAAGAAGGGGGTGGAAGTTTAAATAAAGCGTTAGATTTTAGATCATGGCATTGTGGAAGGCAAGCGAATTAGATTTTAGATCATGCCTTCGACGAACGTACCTTAAGGCGGCTTCGAAGCCTTCGAAGGTACCTTAAGGGGTCTTCGCCGAAGACTTCGAAGGTACCTCAAGCCTTTGCCGAAGGGGGGACGGATGGGGAGGGGGGGGTGAACGAGGAACCGAAGCCCTTAAGCTACCTTAAGGGGGCCTTAAGGTAGCTTCAGGGGCTTCGAAGGCTTCGAAGGTATCTTAAGGGAGCTTCGAAGCCTTCGAAGGTACCTCGACGAAGGGAACCTTGAGCCTTTGCCGAAGGGGGGGACGGGGGGGGAGGAGCGGGGGGGTGAACGAGGAACCGAAGCCCCCTGGCTTCGAAGGTATCTTAAAAGGGCTTCGAAGCCTTCGAAGGTACCTTAAGGGGGCTTCGACGAAGGTACCTTGAGGGGTCTTCGCCGAAGACTTCGAAGGTATCTTAAGCGGGCTTGGACGAATTCTTCGAAGCCCCCTTAAGGTGCCTTCGAAGCCTTCGAAGCTCCCTTAAGGTACCTTAAGGTGGCTTCGAGCGTTGAAGCCTTGGCTGAAGCCTTTGAAGGTACCTTAAGGGTTTTTTTTCCTCCGATTTGGCCGATCGCACTAGGCACGGTCCTTACAATTGCGTAAGCGGTGAAAAGCAGTAAAGTATAGGACACGTGTGGTCCAAAAACTCTGGCAAATCATCACGAGGAACAAACCAAACAAAACAAAAACGCAACCAAAAACGACCCGCAAATCCCCCAGCCAGATTTGCGTTTCGCCACAAAGCAAAACAGCGAAGCAACAAAGAACGGGGCAGGGCCCAACAAAAACCAAAACAAAAACTTGAGATTTGCCTTGGATACAGTGACCTAAGCCACTGTATCATCCTCAAAAACATGCAAACTAATTAATTGCGGCAGTGCATGGAGTATAGTACACGATCGTCCAGACTGTCTTACCTGAGAAAAGAGAAGAGAATCCAATATTGCAGGCAGACTGATGTGTAACACGACAGAGGCCGCCTGTATGGACGTCTTGTCAATAGCAACTTCGCATCGCTGCTGTTCACCCTGTATCGTTCAGCGTATGCACGGCAGTCTGTTCCTGTCAATATGCACCACCGCAAGGGATTGTAATCTATTTCCCCCCCTAAGTGGGGAGGAGAGCACTGACAGCCTGCAAAATGGTGTGAGCACTCGCAGGAACCGTCAGATCGCAATGGGCCCAAGACCCTAAGGCCGTGGGTAAAAAGGTGGCTATAGGCCTGACCGGCACAATACGGCCATGACAGACAGATGAAGCTTCCGACCATAGCATGGGCTCGTGAGCACTTCCAGTATGATACTGCCGCTATGTATGCAAAAGTCGCATTCGCATTGCTGTCAAACTCGTTCCCCTAAACTATGAAGGTTGAAGTGGTTCACTGCGTCAGCACTAGGTTCTCAAACAGGAGTCACTAGGCGTCATCGTCCCAGCAAGTCCTGCGGAGAGGACCAGATGCACCGTATGTTAGCTGTGTATTCCAGACCAGGCCACTCTCTCCCACCGAGTGGGCCATTGCCAGGGCATTACAGAATATCCGCACAACGAACCATGTGGGCAGGCTTTGCTGCACTCGGGCGCTCCAGACTGAACAGCAGGAAGCACAACTGGACAGCGCCAGTAGAGCTCACTGCAGTGCAGCCTAGTCCATGGCTCTACCGGGAATCTACCGCCCCTCTCGGAAAAAACGCAGAAACAAAACAGAGCGAGAAGGGCCCTTCCCAATACAGCCAAAGAAAGAGCCACAAGACTCAACCAAACCAAAAACAAACGAATTCAAAGGGGAAACAAGGAGAGGGGGGGACGGTGACAAAAACGCCCCACCTCGGACAAATCCTTAGTCACTACCAGATGAGTCTAATGTAGCTATGGTGAAACGAAGAGTTATGATGCAGAGCGGTAACCTCGGTATCCAGGCAACAGATGAAGCAAACAACAAAAAGCCAACCAACAGAAACCTGCCATCATGGGGGGAAGCACAAAGGGGGGAGCGGCCAAAGCACAACACACACAACACCACAAGCCACACAGAAGAAGCGAGGAGAGGAGCCAGGAGGCAGCAGAGGACAGAGAGAGAAAGGACACACACGCACTAGAAGGGGTACGAACGTGCCTCAGCGGAGTCCAAAAAGGGGCCAAGGATCATACAATGATGAATACCTCAGTGAGGGAGCACACAGCCCCCAACAACACAGGAAGCATGGTGTAGAGGGAAAGATCCCCACACAGGGCCAAAGGCCTTTGTTGCCATGAGACATAATGAGGAGGGGAGACAATGCGCAACAAACACTCCACGCACAGAGGCAAGGCAACCAGGCCGTCGCCGGAAGCAACGATACCCAGAGGGAGGGACCAGTAAAACCTGGGCCAAGGCGCCAAAGAGGACCATCCGAGGGGGAGGGAGGGCCACGTCAGGCAGGGAACAGGCAACAAAAACAGAACCAAATAACAAGGCACCAACACCTAATGTAGCTCTGCTAAGGGCAAAACCTAGGGATTAGTCAACGAATTCAGATACCTTAACTAGTGGGAAGGGTGGGAAAGTGGGTGTCTCGTCAAGACTAAGTCTGGGGATAATAACAACAGTTTCATTACCCATCGATGATTGTCAGGCAAAGGCTGCGAGAGCGTGCGCTCGTGCAATAGGCTTCATGGTGGAGGCGACCTTAGTATAATCTAAGCTCTCGACTGGACAACACATTCTAAACACTAGTGCAAAGAGAAAGCATGCTGCCCGATCTGTTATGCCTAAGCTGGCACTCACACACAACTACAAATGCGGCTACCAACTGTTGGAGAGATCTGAATAGGTAGGGGCCAGGCATGTACAGCATAATGAACCTAACAATTATAAATGAGGAAGAGCTGTGTCCCCTACTGCATACCAGTGCACCTGTCACGTCTTTGGACAGACACACCGGTATGGACAGTAACCTTAAGTAGAGATGACGAAGGGACCAAACTGATTTTGTTCAACTCCCACCACCATTGTTGATGAAACAAAGGCCAAATACTGTGTGAGGGAGCAATGGGGAGTGAAACCGAAATGTACAGGTATAGTACTAATATCCACCCAAAACCCTCCCATCTATAGTCCGAGATATAAAGGAGAGCAGGGTAAACCGGGATATATTTTCCGTATCAAAAGCAGCATATTAAAACGCGTTCTACGCTTTAAAACTTATTAATGTTTTACTTATACAAGTATCCAAAACTTATAAAACCAAAAACCCAAAAAACACCAACCAACAACACAGCGAAATGGGACATGTACGAACTGCCGTCTCGTTTTGCGTTTGTTTCGGAAACTGCCGTTTCGTTTTGCGTTTGTTTCAGAGTGATCGCCGAACGCAAATTGATGCTCTTTCTTTTTCATCACCTGTTTTGTTAAACATGGTTGGTGTTCCCAAGACCTTCCATTTGGATGTCTGCTTCACCACTTTGTTTCCGGGGTGTTTCTTCCGAGCAGCATCTCAATCCGGGTCTGGGTGGGTGGGGTACTTTTGACCTCCAACCCATGTTGATCCACTGATACTGCATATATATAAAGCAGTGATCATTTTACATCCTTAAATAATACAAACCGTGAAGGATTTCAAATATCCAAATAACCGAAGTTGGTTTTCAACTTGACAGATTAAACCGGAAAGTTTTCTTTCTAAAAACTTTCAAGGTTCCGATAAAACCAAAATTCCCATTTCAAATAAACAACATCAGTTTCCAGATTGTTTGAGTTCTGTCATAACTTCCGAGTTACCATGTAACTAAACAGTGAACACAAACAATAAGTACACAAAGGCCGGTGTACCAAAACCGATGTACCTTCCCATCGGTAGATGAGAACATTAATCCGGTATAAAGGGAAACGCGCTACGCTGCTCAGATAACCAGAAGTACCAACCAATACGCTATCGCAACAAGTCGCGAGTGCGTACAGGTATAGTACTAATATCCACCCAAAACCCTCCCATCTATAGTCCGAGATATAAAGGAGAGCAGGGTAAACCGGGATATATTTTCCGTATCAAAAGCAGCATATTAAAACGCGTTCTACGCTTTAAAACTTATTAATGTTTTACTTATACAAGTATCCAAAACTTATAAAACCAAAAACCCAAAAAACACCAACCAACAACACAGGTGAAATGGGACATGTACGAACTGCCGTCTCGTTTTGCGTTTGTTTCGGAAACTGCCGTTTCGTTTTGCGTTTGTTTCAGAGTGATCGCCGAACGCAAATTGATGCTCTTTCTTTTTCATCGCCTGTTTTGTTAAACATGGTTGGTGTTCCCAAGACCTTCCATTTGGATGTCTGCTTCACCACTTTGTTTCCGGGGTGTTTCTTCCGAGCAGCATCTCAATCCCTTTGCAAACGAGGGATCACCACGGCTCCATCTTTCTTTTCTTACTGGCTTTCTTTGGTTTCGGGTTTGAACTCTTTCGTTTCTTTTCCCTAGCCAGCTCTTCGTGAAACTCCTGTGCTTTGTGCATAAGGCTGTCCAAGACCAACCACTTGGTGTCACCGCCAACAAATTGTATACGCTTGTCTGAAGGGAAAGAGTCAAACTTTTGATTGGTCAGGTCGTCTGCAAGCTGATTTAAATCCCTGGGGACCCACTGCAAGTTCAGTTCACAGTCTCTCGTACGCAAAGTTTCTGACAACTCCATTATTAAAATGGTAAGAGGAAATTTCGTGCTCATCCATTTGCTAACTGCATAGGCATTGGAGAGATTGTCTGTGCTCCCCTTTACCCAACATGTTCCTTTTCCTCCAGCCGGCAAGCCCTTTGCCCATAGTCTCACTGCTATGAGTGTCGCCAACATCTCCAATGCTGCTATGACCCTCTTTGGATCTTTTCTGAGGAATAACCAAGGCGCCCATGCTTCTTCCACTTCTTCTGAAAACCATTCCCCTATTTGTCCGTCAGAAGTTTGCAGAAAACCTCCAACCCATGCCCCTTTCTCTGTCGCTTTTGCATCTGTATAGAAAATCACATTGTCCTCCTTGCCTTCTTTCAGAGGTGGCGGTGCTTGCAAACTGCCGCCTTCCGCCGTTCTATCCGCCAGAAACCATAGTATGGTCCTCAACATCGTTGGAATCCTAAGCACTCCAGTTTTGTTTCTTACCGCTGCCGTCCAAGAGTATAGAGGTCCAAGAAAAGGTCTCTCCCAGGTCAAAGCATTCGCTGCAAATCCAAGTCTTCCCAGACCCTGCTCCATTTCTTTGGCCGTGACCCTCCCTGTGGTGGCCAATTTGCGCGACCAACCTTCCATCCATGCAGCCCTCTTTGGAGAAAGCCCTAAGCGCATTGTAGTGTAGTCTGTATATAGTCCAATCCATTCCACTTTCAAGCCACCCCGTTGTTTGGCCCATTTGAAGGGGAAACCAAGGGTGGATAAAAACAAGAATGAAAGAACGGTGCCACGTCTGCCACGTAATCCTGCGCCTAAAGATTCCAGGTCATCTGCAAAGATGAGCATTTCTATCGGCATCTCGGGCCCCAAAAACTCATGTACCAAACGGATACCTGCACCAGCAATTCTGCCCCACCAATAGCTTGCTGAAGCCACTCCGAAGGTTCCCACCTTGTTGATATAGATGTGCTTGTCTGAGCTTTTGACCCTGCACGCCAGCAAGCCATGTTCCAAGGGATCGTGAAGAAATCGTCGATGAGCTTTGCCAATATCACCCACGAGGCTGAAGACTACATCGCCTCTGGACCGGTAATAAGATAGCAAGTATCTCTTCTCTCTTGCGCCTGGGCTCCGCTGTTTGTCACGGCACTTAATCCTGTTATTGACTTTAGTTCCATGGGTGGCGTCGTGTATCACCCTTCTTTTATTTCCATGAGCTTCCTCCACAAGCACTGCCAGCGAAGAAATAGCGATCCGGTCGCCAAAACGGCGTTTGGCTTCCTCCAGTGTAAGCTTCTCCATAAGACCTTCGCTGCATTCATCATCAAATTGTTGTCTCACAAAGCTCTCGTGGTCGCCTACCGACTCATAGTTATCCCTCCATACTTCAGATTTCATATAGGGATCATCTTCAAGCTTCCAAGATGTCTGCTCCTCGTACATGTGGGGAGTTCGCGGCAGGGGTTTTATGACTCCCACCGGAAAACCTTTCTCTCCATCAAGCAAGAACTTGTGATCTGGATCTCCTGCTCTATCCAGCAATGCTTCCATAAGTTTGAGTCTAAAAGGTTGCCCTGCTGCTATATCTGTTAGCCCTTGTGCGCTGTACCCCTCTTTCTCAAGGCAACTGTTCCAAAAATCTACAAGCTTTTGTTTCACCGCCTCATTCTTTACCAGTGTGCATCCTTCTTCACCCTTTGCCGCCATCTCAAAGCACATTCTATCTAAGCTCTGTAGACCCCCACATTGTTGCAGTATGATTTCCATGGATCCCTTCCTCAAGTTTTCCCAAAAGAGATCTCTGTTCCATATCCTCTTCTCCAAATCCCATCGGCCTGGTGATGCAAGTTCGCATCCATCGTGAAACCAGCGTACTTTGCCCGGCACTTCACACTTTCTGGCTTCTCCTTCTCCACCATAAATTTTCCAACCTTCTGCCATTGTTGTGGGGTACTCTTCTTTCAGATCTCTGGGAACATTTGTTGTCTCCGTCACTCCATCGCATTTCTTGTTGTCCCCCTCACCGCAGGCAGTAATGGAGTGTCGCTTTGTCCAAAAAGTCAGAATTTTATTTGCTACCCATTTGCAAAATGCACTAGGCCATTGCTCTGTACCTGCTGTTGTAAAACGACCTGCATGTTGTCCTATAAGCGCCACTGTGGCTGGACGCTTGCTGAGTGGACCCGCATAAAAACCTTGACTGTCAAAACATGGCTCGCCCACCTTGAACAGGTCTGCATCCACCTCCACGTTCTTTAGCAAGAGGCGCGTCGGTTTCAAATAGTCGGTTCCAAAGTCTTGTTGATAAAACGCGCACGTCAGAAAATCGCCAGATTCAATCAACTCCCGAAAAATTGGCCATTGCCACATGCTTGCAGGTCTCAGTCCCTCAAATGGGCCATGTTGCACTGCCCCAAGATCCTCTGGGTTCTCAAAAACCAGTATTGTGTCCTCTTTTCTCACAGCTTTGCAAACCTCATATGAAAAATCCGTCATGACGTTTCCCCAGTTGGCCTTCTTTCTTTCCGTCCAGGTAAGCCTTGGCAGCCCTCTTAAATGCACGAACGTACGCACAGGTCTGGGCCCCCTTCTGTTTGAGAAGGTTGCTCGTGTAAAAGTAGAACACGGTGGACTCAAAATGATTGCAGCATAAACTCCAGCCTTAATCTTGTTTAACAAGGACTGTTGGACTGCCCTTTTTGTCATATCCAAATGCGGCCGCACCTTGATGTCCACCATGTCAATCTGTACCTTCAAATGCCACTTAGCGGCAAGCTTCCTTGTCCAGAAACTAACAGACCCCTTACGGGCGCATCCTGAAAACAAGTATAATACCTTGCAAGTGTCTGTATTCTGTGAAACTTTCTGCACCCCCGCATCCAAGAGTCAGGTGCCCGTCGTGTCGGGCGTGGTCTTTTCTTTGCAGTTGAGCGCAGTGTGACCCTTCTTGAAACATTTGTTACACATGTGAGCAAACTTGCACTTCTGATAGTTGCACTTCCCAGCATTGAACCTATAACAAATCTTCTCACCATCCGGTCCTTGTCCAGACCCTTTCTGAAATCCTTTGGACTTCGATTTTCCCTTTCCTTTACCCTTTGGGTTCCAGTTACCTGCATTCTGGTTGTTGTTCTGCGGATAAGCACGCTTTGAATACAAAGCCAAAGGAGTAATGAAATGCCTCTCTTTTGTTGTTGGACACTTCCAAGCCTTCTCCAGTGCTGCGCCCAGCATCAGACGCTCCGTCAACATAAGGCTGTATGCCCTTTTTCTCACAGCATGTTCGTATGAAAGCACCAAACTCCAGGGAGGTGTCTGAATCTGCTGTCCATTCAAGTCTGTTGAACTCAAACCCCATACATAGTCACCCAAGATGTAGTCTTTGTATCGATCAAAAATGTCTTTTGTAACATCTTGGATTTCCTCCCTGCTAACATATTTCAATGCTAACATCATCAAACAGTTCAGCATGACACTGAGGCGACGGCGAAGCTGCTCTGGTCCTGTTGGCATCGCCACTGTGGTGCTTCCCTTCTTCACTGACAAACTTCCTTTGCTGTCAAAAACTGGAACCAATACATCTGGATCAATTTCATCCTTCGAAACCACTTCTGACAAGGTCTCAGCTCGAAACTCACCATTTTCCAGCTCTTGCAGTTTCTTTTCTAAATATTCTTTTGAAGGCATGACTCGATCTTCCACATGTCCAACTGAAGTCTGAAAGAAGTTCTTGAGCTGCACGTAGTCTCCTACTGGAATGGGTTTGGTCCATTCTCTGGAATTCATCTCTGCCTCAACCTCTGACTGACGTTTCGCCTTTGTCACCGTGTCTTTCCATGAACATATCACTGCAGCTACCTTTGCACGGTCTGCTAAAGCGTTCGCAGCATCCACATTGAACTCATCTCTCAGCACATTGGCAAGATCTGTTTCATCTCGAAAAAATGAAGAAAACTTGCTAACGCTTGTAACACCATTCTCAAAGAAGTGTGCCTGCATGTCGTCTGGTACATCGTTTCGACTCAAAGTAAATCTCAGGTCTGAGCTTCCCAGCTTCAATGATTCTGTCAGCGTGCGCGGTCCCACCACAGCTGGAATCGCCATCACCCTCAACGGTCGGCTTCCGCCAGGTGAGAAAGTATCAACCTGATAATTTATATCGAGTTCAAAAATTTAAAAGCAAACCCAGTATCAAGACATGATCAAGCCCTTTCGAACCCTTTGAGGTTTCAACAGAAATTGAAATTTCCCACTATTATTCATCTCATCCAGTTATGCCGCTATGTCCCAAAAACATAGTTATTAAGAGTCCTGTCAATTGCACCCATGCCTTTCTTTGCACATGTTGCTCTGAGCCCTTTCCGGGAATCTGCGGATTCCTGATGCTCCATCACAAAGTGTTATTCTTCCAAATAAATGCTTGATGCCACTTTTCACAACTTTCCGGTCAGGATATTTCTAACACTTCCGATCCTGACTATCAATTCAAGTGACATCTCATGGACTCTGTTTTCCGACAGAGTTCAAAATCTCCAATCCGTGAAGCAACATGTGAAAGACATGTGTGGCTCTAAAACAACATCTTCTTTTCCGTTGACCTATGAAACTGACATCCCGGCGTGAAACCATGTGAAACTTGTCAGCAGTTCGAAAAGTGAAAACGTCCCATCTTTGAGGACTTAAGGTCAAGCTGCTAGCTGCTGGAGGAGCTGGCTTTTGAAGATTCGCTTGTATCTGAAGACGTCTCACCAGAACTTTCTTCGTCCTCTTTCACCTTTGGCCAGCATACTCTGCACACATGTGTGTACTGCGTCTCTTCCGGCTTATCCTCAAACTCCTGTGAATCTTTGAATATCTTTTCTCGTGCCATCCAACATCCCCCAGCAGCCTTGTGTAGCCTCTTGCAATTCCTTGCAGTCGTAACCACAATGAAACCATTTTGCCTCTTGGTCTTCGGCTCCTCTGATCCTTCTGGATCTGGGATCTCCTCCAGAGTCTCTGGCTGTTCCATGTCATCTCCATGAACCTGTTGTGTGAGCGGTTCAGCCTGTATCGCAAAGGAATCCATTGCTGCCATCAAGCTTTGCAATATGTCTTGGCGTTCCTGTTCAGCAATCTCTGTTTTCCTGTACCTCAACCAGGCTTCTGCACTTTCAGCGATATCTATTTCATCCAGAATTCTGAACCTATTCGGTTTCCTGAAAGCTTTACCACATTTTCCTTGTAGTTGTGCAACCAGCCCATTGTACGATCTGATGTACGTATCGCTAGCTTCGGGCTTCCAACGTCCCACCAGATCCCTCTTCTTGTTCTCAACTCCCAACATCGCCAACGCTGTCGGAAGTGTAGCCCGCTCACTGTGTTCAGTCCAAAATGATGACAGATCTTCAGGCAGAATTGTATTGAAGTCGTAATAGCTGGTCAGTCTCTTTCTAAGATGACATGAGTACGCAGTGACATCCTGATAGGTAGCATATTTCTGTTGAAATCCACTCCAGTCCTCCGTCAACTTGGGAAGCAAATAATCCCTTTCGAAATTGGCATGCCTCTTCAAAAGATTGAAGCCTTCTTGAATCCAGTCTACGTCCCAAACAAAGGCATATTCTGAGATGCAAACCGGCAGTTCCTGCACACGCTTACCAGGACCTGACGTCTTAGTGACCCTCAACGTAGTTGTCATCCTACCACCTGTCAAATGCAGCTGCGACGGGTTGATCTTTTGCATGTCATCAAAACGTAGGGCCCCCCAAATCTTCAAAAGTTTCACCCAAGCCATGATTCTCATGCCCACTGAAAGCTCTGTGTCAATGACTGTCGCTTCCAAAGACTCAATGACCACTGATGGATATCTGGGTGCCCTGCGAACTGGAGGTGCTTCTGCCGCCAGCTTCTCAGTTATATAGTCTCTCACTTGTGCTACTACCCTCGAGGTAGCAACCATTTCTGCTTCTTTGAATCCAGCTATCTTCTCAAACCATGCCACGGCTTTGCAAATGAAATTTGGTATACTTGCACCGCATGGTTCATCAAAGCGACAAAATAAATACTCGCAAAGCATGCCAGGGTGATTCAATGCATCGGCACCCCAAGTGTTGCCTTTCCAAACTTGCCAATCTCTCCACGCCTTCAAGTACCTCTTCAAGGTGCTCGATCTGGTTTTCCCTGCTATGGCAACATGCAAACGTTCCTGTCCAATGCAAAACTGAATCCCTTGCAAGACTGGTGCATTTACCTTGACCAACTCTTTATACAACTCTTTGGACCACTTATCTTTTAATGTAGTCTCATGTTCTTGTTTTGCCATGGCTTGATCTCTCCTGACTCTCTGTCTCGCACTGACCGGCATCCAAAGTTCATCGACAAGCCTAGTGCCTTTGGCATGACTAGAACTTGAACTGGTATTTGAAGACATGAAACTTTGGTGCAAGAAACTTCCAATCTCGAGTGGATCTTGTTGGAGGTCTCCACGCAAACGCTTCTGGTAAGGCTCCGACGCTGAAATTGTCTGCACCCATCCGGCTACAATATCTACATGCAAACCTTCACAAATGACTCCTAAATGATCACAGATCTGCCCAGCTATCACTCCAGACTCAGAGACATCGAAAACTGCAAGCTTCTTCTCATCCAAACCAAATTTTTGCAACACATTCCACATAACCTTTTCCAAGCAATCGTCCTCCATCGGGTGCACAAGTGCGCCGGGGCTCTGCCGATACCCTTAAGGTACTTTTGACCTCCAACCCATGTTGATCCACTGATACTGCATATATATAAAGCAGTGATCATTTTACATCCTTAAATAATACAAACCGTGAAGGATTTCAAATATCCAAATAACCGAAGTTGGTTTTCAACTTGACAGATTAAACCGGAAAGTTTTCTTTCTAAAAACTTTCAAGGTTCCGATAAAACCAAAATTCCCATTTCAAATAAATAACATCAGTTTCCAGATTGTTTGAGTTCTGTCATAACTTCCGAGTTACCATGTAACTAAACAGTGAACACAAACAATAAGTACACAAAGGCCGGTGTACCAAAACCGATGTACCTTCCCATCGGTAGATGAGAACATTAATCCGGTATAAAGGGAAACGCGCTACGCTGCTCAGATAACCAGAAGTACCAACCAATACGCTATCGCAACAAGTCGCGAGTGCGAGACAAAAGAGGAAGGGGGGGAAGGGGTGGACACAGAAAGGGTATAAGTGGCGCGAGCAGGGGTGAGCTGGGGATCATGTCATACCTCTCGTGAAATGTTCCAAATAATGCTTTTTATCCGATGTGATAGTGTCGTTCCATTCGTTGGTGAGTCCAAACGAAACTGGGTTCACTCCTTGCTGAGCAATAGCACGCTGATGAAGCGCTCGGATCGCCCTTTGATGTTCGTCCAGATCTTCCGGAGGGACTCTCCTGCGGACTTTCCTGTCCGGGAAGTTTCGTTCCCGCAGGTTGGTTTGCAAGGCATGTCCCGCTACATAAACTGCAGGTTGCTGGAATAAAACACGCTCTGCAAATCTGTGGAGATGCACTGTCCACTCAGCAAACATATGGCTGTGTGACAGTTGATTCCTGAGTCGCGCTTCCGTTTGATGAAGGCTTCCATTGGTATGCCACAATCGCAATAGACTGTAGTTGGAAGGCCAATCAAGTGGGCACAGTGTGGCTGTTTCTTTCCACTTTTCAGGTGTAAGCCCTACTTGAGAGGGTATGATCACTTCCAGAGTAGTGCGATTCGGTCCCAGCGGTTGGAGACCTCGCATCATGTATGGTTCAACGAGCCCTGTGGTATATCCATGGATGAGCTCCTGGAAACATCCAGCCATTTGAAAGTCTTCATCCAATCCAAGGCGAAAACCAGGCATGTTTTTGGCAGCAAATTTAACTGCCTGGAGCAGCTGCTTGGCTCCCTCCACTGGAGTCTCGTCACAGGAACGTTTCGGGCACGTGATGTTAATTTCTTGTGGTTTCTGCGCATTCTCAGGAGCATTCTCGAGAAGTTTGGGAGCAATTTTGCTGGCCCAGCTAGCCGGGAACCATGCCAGTAGGGCAGAGGCACCACTCGTAAGGTCCACTAACCCAGTAGTGCGTCGATGCGGCCGATCTGTGACCAGGACTTTAACTGGGCCACTCGGCGCTCGACTCCGATTCACCTCAGAGCTCTCTCGGGCCGAGCCAATGAGTTCAGACAGGATGGGCCGAAACCAGTAAGTGGCATACAACAGGCATTCAGTTTCTGGAGTCACCATGGATTCAGCCAATCTCATCAACGAGCTCATCGCCTGGGCGAGCTTCTCTGCCAGTCGAATTGTGAGAGCCCTTGCCGTCTGCAGGAGGACATCCTCCACACTGGCAATTTGCCCGCGCAACCACAGTTCACAGGCCACACTCAGCAAGATGCGCGCAAACTTTTCTTGGATGGCAGTCAAAGACAACGTCAATCTCGCCTGTAGCCACAGCGGCGGGAGAATTCCAAGGTTTTCGGGTATGCAAAAAGGGTTTCCGTTAGGTTGGACATTAGTAATCAGAATTGCTAGCTTGTCAGCTGCACTCACGATCTCGTCTTCAGAGGGATCTTCAGCTGCATCAGGTATGGGTGGGCACCACGCAACTGTAGGGTCTTCTGGATCACTCTCGTCATCGGTAGAGGCTGCTTCCTCATCCGAGGAGGGGTCATTCACTGTGTCTCCTGCACCCTCGGGGCTTGCGAGTTTCATAGACCCTGGATCAAATTGGCGATCCAATGTGGCCAAAAGGTCCGGCTGCAACCGATGGGCATCGAAGTAATGGATACCCGGGATTACGACAAGTTGTCGATCCTGTATACCGAGGGGAAAGATGAAGAAGGCGAAGAGAGGGAAAGTAAAATAGAGAGAGGGTACTCCCCTGACACGTCTTTAGTCAGAGGAGTGGGAACCCTGCAAATGGGAAGGTGGTTTGAGCCACAGAAGTGCGGCAGGGTATACAATATTGCTGACAGATCTCAATCTGCAGAACTTGACCAAGGTGGGCAAGTGTACTCATGAGTACCGCTGCTTATCATGCTCTCTGTCGTGACGTAACCTACCACTTCATTTTTGTCAGAATTTTCTCTCACTGCAATATCACCCTTGAGTACAATAGGCAAGCCCCTGCTTCGAGCCGGTTGATTCATCAGAAACTTGTTAAACAGTGAGTAAGTTCGGTATAACTGTGCTGTACATGAGCTAAGGCTATGTACACCGTAGATGAATCTGTGAGGCCTATTCCTTCACGGGAAAGCTGTTCAAGCAGCAAACCATCAAGGCACCCTACCGTCTCTTCTTTGATTGAGAAAAAGCAGGGGGTCCTGTGCATGAGTCCATTGGATATGAGGAGGTAGTCTTGAATTTGTTGTTCTTCAAGTCTGATTACTGCATGTGTAGCAGTGTGTGCAATCCAAGTCGCAGCATCAGGCATTCGTAGGTGTAAAATTAGCAGTTCGATGTTGTCTCCTATAACTCCAGACGGAGGTCTTGCTTCGGGCGATATTGCGCCGATAACTCCATCCAATACATCTAAGTGCTTCATTTCATCACCATGGCAAGTCAGTGTGCGCTGTCTGGCTATGACTCTATGTCTAGCGTTAATTGCTTGAAAACATCAAGTAAACTCCAAGGATGTATACTGGGTAGTATTTGTGGGAATTGTGTTGTGAGGTAGCCATTCTTGAGCACATAATGGCAAGCGAAGGTAATGAGTGGCCCGTAAATCGTGCAAATTCCACTGATCTGAGATACGGCAACTCTAAAAATCACCAGTCATTTCACTTTTTGTTACAGGAGGACGACTTCCGGCGCACTTAACTCTCTGTCGGGGCTGCGAATGGCCGCAGTGGGCTGATCCTGCACGAGGAGATTAAACCTTATGGCGGGAGCCATCATTCTGGCTACATCCGCTAGGAGCGTGCTTGGTTGGAGTCTTTGCACTGTTGAATTGGTCCCAGCTGCTATGGTGGTCCAGATGCGGAGGTTGGGTGGCAACCCTGACCGTAATAGTAGAAAAGCAACTTCCACGACCGTATCAACTGCTTGCCGCATGGTCCTGCGGTCCAGAAAGCCGCCCAGGGTCGCAGTGATGTGTATTGTCTGAATGTTCAGCCGAAATGGTCGGGCATCTATTGGTACTGGAGCAAGTCCCGCCTGATCGGTCATGCCTCCATCAGCAGCTGGAACTAAGTATAGGTGGTTGACCCACAAACCTCGTGTAGACGGACAACTAAAACCTGCCACTCGGACTATGTCCTCGTACGATGCTGCTAGTGCTGTCAAAAGATGCTGTGTGATGCGCTGTCCGTCCAATTCAACCTGCTGAAGGTCAGCTTCTAAGGTGTTATATATCAATTGCAATCCATGTGCTTCTTCTGGGAAAAAGGTGACACATCCACACTGTACTAGCCGTACTGTACGCCTGAGGTCTCGCACAGCCACCATAAGGTCTTGTGCTGCTTCCAAACTATATAGGATCATCTTTACCGGCATAGAGAGCTGGTGTTCTTCTCCGCGAAGTCGCACATACCCCATGGCAGTACGGGCAGAGAGAGTGGAGGCCCACTACGTAAAGATTGCTAGTTTGCGAATACAGTGAAAGGGACATTAAGGTGGCAAATTGGTGGATGTTGTTGTGGGTCAGTTGCAATCCCGACGCGTCTTTGGTCGGAAAGACAACGTGACCACCATGGTGGGGGTACTTCAGGTCAGGACATGTCAAAAATTGGTACATGTCGGTTATGACACTATGATGACTGTCTCGCTGGGGTACCTCAGCCTGTGTGATGGAGAGGATGGATTCAAGTTCCTATCCCGTTGTCACTGAACTACGCTCACATCTAGTCTTCACACCCTTGAACTAGAGAAGAGCCTAGGACACTGAGTGAGTTACCCATTGTGTACGAATTAATACTAGAAAGCAAGAACAGACAAGTTAAGTACAGGTTGGGGGTCATCCTAAGCCCTTCCTTGAACATCACGTACACTCGCCCTTGTAGAAATGTCATCTAGATTGCTAGTGGGTATGCAAGGGATATTGCTTGTTCGGCATGCCAGCTTAGGTGGGATGAAATACCTGTGAGCCAACAGGAGAGCATGTTCACACTGCAGTCACCGCCGGCACTGTCAAGAGGAGGATTGCTGGCCCCTAATAGGTAAGCATGTGGTTCAGTTCACATAAAGTTATTTACAAGACGTGCGAGAATCACCACATGAAAAGCTGCCCAAGGAGCCCCTCTTTTGATTGCCTGACGATCAACTTCGCTGGACTTCTGCTAACTCATTGTGCCTCACAGGTCATTGAAAATGGTTGCATACGCTTCACTTAGAGCATACCAATTTTGCTGTAGTCGATAAAGTGCTCGGTTGGCTTCTTGTACAAGATCATTATGTTGCATTTGCAGCACTTGGATGCCTTCACTGAGTTGGAAGATCCTATCCGCTTCATCTTCATGAGTAGGAAAAAGGCCTGCTATTGCGTTTTGGCACTCTTGCGAGAGCCGAAAATCAAAGCAAGGTCGATCATCTTCATGGACAGCACTGTTGATTCGTGATTGTTCACTCAGTGCGATTCCTTCCAAGGTTGGCTGCAGTGTTTCAATGCGATTGCCTAGTATATTGTAAGCATGCATAATTTCTGCAATAATAGCACATTGTTGGGCACTCTTTGCAACTATTGCAAATCGTCTGGAGTTGGCCCAGCATGCATATCCGTTGTGTCGCACCTCTGCTGCAAAGGGATAAAAACCTCCGTATCCTGCGATATTCAACCAAGCCTGCAGGTAAACCTCATCACACTCCCGAGGAATGACCTTATGGAATCCATGGGGCAATGAAGCCCCCATCGTTACTGTCGCCTCCTCCGGGAGCCATGACTCATCCTCAGCCCATAGGATGTTCCATTTTTCACCGTTGAGCCATGTGCATACTTCCATCAAGTTGAATGCTCTGCACTCTATATTGACATTGTGACATAGCCTATGGATAGGATACTTGCCGCGATGTAGATTCGTCAACATATTTGGGGTGCTCTGAATGGTTTCAACGTTATATCCTTTCCAATGGTAGTTCCTTAGAAATGTCATGAGCGCAGTCGACATGGCTTCGCAAGTGGGGCGCTTGCCAGGTGCAGTCCCGACACGTCTTTGGTCGGAAAAGCACCGTGGTTTGGTAGCTGCAGATCATATACTATTTATGGTGATGTCAGGCAACAATGTTAGCATCAATGGAAGTAGCACATCATTAGGTAAGCTGTATTTGCTGAAATCTGTTTGAGCCGATAGACTACGTGTGCGATGGAGACTGTGTGAACTTCGTTACCCTGTATTGGAAACCTAGTGGCTGACGGCATGGGAAGCTTTGATATAGCCTAACAGTCAAGCTGAAGACACACGTGATCTTGTTTTTTCAGTGGCTGCACAAAACTGCACTGCGCGCGGCTAAACACGTTGGGACTAGCCAGCCTCTCATGGCTCAGGCAAATTGGGTACAGGGGGCTTATAGGCACCCTGTTATCTTGCTTCTATTATAGCACTAGCACTTCTCGTCTTTTGTATGCTCCCTTCTAAGGTGAGCGCGGGAAGCAGTTCTCTCTCACATCATGTAGTTCTTCGTCTACACTTGAACTGAGCTCAATGCCATCGGGATACACCACTGGGACTAACAGCTCATTTTGAGCATATTCCATTTCTCGTACGATGTGAGCTTTGTAGTCTGCTATCATGTGAAGTAGAGCAACTTGCGATTGGATGTTCTCATCAAGCTTTTCTGGCATTGGTACGTCGACCCAGAATACTTCCCTGGCCTGTTGCTTTGCCTTGAGCAAATGATAGTGGGCGGACTGTAAATTGTCCAGCAAAGTACAGCAAGCCGTGTACTTCTTAATGACACGTTTAATGTGGTGGAGTCGTTCGTCACAGCTTGATGCATCCGATGTTGCGCACGCCATGGCAGGCAACAAGATCACTGAACTTGGGTAATTTCTTTTGAAGCAAACTGACGCAGCTCATATGAGGGAGAAACTCTGTAAGATGGTTGAATTCCCAAAAAATACGTAACTGTTTGTGTGAGGGACCCCTGTCACGTCTTTGGACAGAAGTGCCCTGAGCTATCTTAGAGATGGAAAGCGACATATACTTCTGATTGACCTCATTGCATAGTTAGGGAAGAAGCTACAACACGTGGACGATGATGGGCAGGAATTGCACTATTTCATGAGGTAACTGACATATTCACAGGTTGGGTCATTTACCTCATAATGCCGCCACTGAGGAGCCAAAAAAGGAGTCTGCACAGAATCCTCGACTATCTGTACTGCCAATCAAGTACATAGTTGGATCGCAGCCCATGGAACAAGGGAGAGCAGACAAGATCAAAACAAAGCAAGCACAGACAAGAAAATAGACAAAGAGAAGCGACAGGAAGGAAGTCAGTAAGTGGAGTACCATTAGAGCCTCGCTACCTAGTATCGAAATCAAAGAGAGAGAGAAGAGTAGCTACACAATTGAAAAACAACAAAATCAGTTGATAAGTCATTTTGCCCTCTGCGCTGATGACTGTCTTGTGGCACAAATATAATGTGCATAAATAGGTCCGCTCATTCCTCGAATTTTCGCTTCACAGAACTCTGACTCTGTTGCCTGCCGTGCTTCTCTTGCCTACGACTTGCCTCCCATCTCTGAAAGATTCTTGCTCGATCTATGGCAGTTAAAGCTTTCCGGTCAGTCTGTTCTTCACTCGATTCTCGTTTTGGGACTCCGTGATTCCCTTCATGGTTTGCCAGGAGTACTAGGGCTTCCTCTAGCGCCCCTAAGGCCACTTTCAATTGAGTGACAGCATCCTCCGTTCCCGGGCCGGCTAGGCTCGCATTGGCAGTTGCCTTAACCAGGCCATTTCGCAGCTGAGCGACTTGATGGGATAACGGGTTCGCTGAGCATGGCAATGGTTTCTGTCTAGGTCTCTCGGTCTCCGTGCACATTGGCAGAGATAGGGAGTATAGGATTGACTACCTGTGAGCAGTAAAACGGCTCATGAGTCACAATATTACGCCTTCCCTCATAGCAGTAACACAGAGAAAGGTGTTCCAAGAGAAGGAAGTAAAGAATAGGCTCGGATTCTACAGCGCTTGTCATACTTATTTGGATGGAAAGTTTCCGTGGCTTAGAGTGGGTAGAGACAGATAGGTGCTACGGGTCAATCGTCATGGCTACTAGCTGTAAGGTGATACTTTGACTAGCGTAGTCAATGGAGGCGTCTCTCTAGGAAGGGATGGAATCACCATACGCTTGACTAAAAATAAAAGATCATCCAAGCGTAAATGCCATTAGGCTACAGTACCGAGGATAGGTATTTAGGTTGCTCTACGCCGTTTGGCCATGCGTTCTGTAAAGGTATCATAGCCTGATGTTGGTGCTTGTGTGTTCCACCGAATGGGTCGCGTCCCGAAAAGTTCACTTTCGATGCTTCTTTTCCTTTCGGTACGTGGGAGGGGGGAGGGATTTCTGGTCACGTTAACATCATCGAGAGTCTGTATAAGAGCCTGAGCATCTGCGGCGAGTTCACGTAAACTGAAAAGGGGGGATCGCATGAATCCAGCTGTAATTGATGGAGCATTGCCCGTTCTGCTTCATAAATTAAATGTGGAGAGATTTCTTTTGGGAGCCAGAGTCCGTCATGGAGCCAAATTGCTGATGTTACGTGACACCTTCTCGTTAGCTCCTTGTAGTAAGAGATCATAATGTGTTCTTCATACCATTCAAGAGTTCGAAAAGCAGCACCTCTGACATGAGCAACATATTGTGGCCTCCTTAAGGGCAGGTGGTCATTAACAAGCGCTTGTGTTGCTGATTCAATTTGAAAGCTGAGATGATATAAAGCTGGAGGACATGTGATATGGTGTTCCCTTTCTATTTTGGCACACGCTTCTCTTGCCCCTGCATTCATTACAATTAGTGGATGTCGCTTAACAATAGCAGACCGCTGATTCAACGATACCAACCCTAGCAGATCAGTAAGTATTGCTCTAAGATCTACTATATGTGGGAGGTGGCTGCTGCGAAGGAGTCGTCTCATGATTTCATAGAATGCGCCGATCATGTCCACTTCCTGGTGCGTATTTCCAAATAGAAGTAATCGCACCTTTCGTGGTAGTCTTTGAGCACAGGGACCTCTACCGTACAGTCGGCCCAGACAGTCTGTTGCAGACGCCGTATACTCTACTACTCGGGGTTTCGTGAGATTGGCAGTGCCCGCTAAATAGGCCTCCACCTCTTTGAGATATTGCTGGTTTGCAGCTTGCACAATAAATTTATTTACCAATTCTATACTTATATTCGGGACCTCGGTAAGTAGTAGGATCGTAACACCTAGAGGCCTCTCTTCCAGTACAACGGCTCCAGATTGCATAGCCAAGTGATAGGGTGCTTCAACCACGATTTCAGTAGGCTCGCTTACATGAGCTGGGAAGGCCTGGGCCGCTCTGCTAGCCACTCCAGCAAGATAGTCTGCGAGTATATTGGCTTCTCTTGGACGGTATACCCATTTTCCATGGTCAAAAAACCTCGATTGTTTCCGGCGAATTTGCTGTATAATAGGCTGTAGGTCTATCCTACGAAAGCGTCCTGCAAAGGCTAAGTGCTTAACGATGGGGAGGATGTCCCCTTGTAGATAGGCCTGGTCGACTGCGTAGCTTCTGTGTACCATTTCCTCACACAAAAGGTCTGTTGCGAGATTTGCTGACACCGCCTCAGCAAAGATATTGTCTGGGCAACTAGGCAATGCAACAGCCCTCCATTTGAGCAGCGTTAATCCTTCTCGTTGGAGTTCTAAGAGAGCAGCGCCCGCTCCACCTGTTCCCCTATCAGCATGACAGGACCCGTCAAATTGTACTAGTAGTGTTGTTTTGTCAGACTCAAGATAGCTGCTGAGCACTTCATCGGTGCCTATAGGCTGCAATGCCGTAATACGGCAATGATAGTCACCACACTCACACTGGAAAGTGGAGAGCGAGACATTGGGGGGAAAGTGGAGAGCGAGACATTGGGGGAAATTCCTGTTCCAAACTGGATAGTTTGCTGAATTAATTGTAGAGGTTCAGAGCCTAAGGGGACGACCGCAACCGGTTGATTGGCTTTCACTGCTTCACGCGTAATGCATACCCGAGCTGGTGCAAGGGCGCACGAGATGTGGAGTGGGGGTTTGTCACAGCACCAGAGTAGCGAGTCATCAACAGAACAGTGGGCGGAAACCAATTGTGTCCTTACATGCTGCATACGAAGGTCCAGGGGTAGCTCTGTTTGTACTCTTTGCACGAGGTTATGGATCCAGGTATTCATGGGGATAAGGGGAGCAGAGATTTGATGTCTCATTGCACCAGCTTCCCGTAGTAGCAACCTGAATTGATGTACTACTCGTGAGGCTATTGCTAAGTGCTTAACGCTTTTCCTTGACCCTTCGGCCAGCGACAGTATTGAATCATCTCCTGTTAGGCTTCGTAGTGCACTGATAGGTACTACGCACCACCGAACCCAATGCCCTACAGTATTGTCTCCCTTTGTACATGCAACGCATTTTTCCCAGTCTTCACTTACTGGCAATTCTTCTTGCATAGGGAGTTCTCTGTGTGATGCCTCAAGCAGTCTGACAAGGGAGTCTGTCGTAAAGGCCGTTAACTGTTTGGTTACTATACAGGTTTCACAAATTGCGGTTTGATAGCCGCCGAGTGGGTATGCACGGCCAAAGTTTGCGCAGAGAGCACATCTTTTTTGCCGGCTTTGGCCACGGCGTGCCAACCACTCATCATCATCCTCATTGACTGCCCAGCGTAGCAAGGTGAACCTAGTAATACTAGGAATCCATCGCTTGTTGACCTCGCACGCATGACTGAGCCATGCCCAGCTGACTCCTCCTGTCCATCCTGCTGTTAGCACTTTGTTACGAACATAGTGAGACGCAAGTTGCATCATGTGATGAAGCACACATTTTTTGACTGCATTTATTCGTTGTTTGATTGTACCACTTCCTGACACAGCTCTTGTTAGGACATCTTCCCCAACGACACGTGCCCACGCTTGCCATAGTATTCTAACTTCGTGTGTTTGTCTGTTCACTGCCGGTGGACTCTCAACATAAAGTTCATGAACCTTTCCTCCTTTTCGCAAAAATAGCCCTAATGCAGAAACCAGGATACTTACACCAGGGTCAAGTAGTGGTGCAATTTTGCACAATCGAAATACGAAGGCGAGGAGGTCCTGTCTAATCCAGCTACGTCCTAGTAGGAGTTCAGTTGCTGCTGCCCGTAGCATTTGAAGATCTTCCGTGGCAGCACCAAAATAGGATGTAGTATATAGTACAACACTCTGTGCAAACGTATTGAAGGCAATACTCCTAGAGACAACCGAGAGGATTGGCTGCCTAAACAGCCTGAGCCGATGTATAAACTTTTCGGCAGCTTTAGGATTGATTTGTTTCAGGGTAGTAGGATGTGTAGTTACTGTCCATAAGTCACGATCAGACAATTGGGCACGCCCCAGCAGTAATAGCCCGAGTGAAGTCGCAACACCTTGGATGCAGTGTGCTCCGAAACCTGACTGATCTAACTGACGGAGCACCCAGCTTGGAAGCGGACTGTTGATTACTAAAGCTGTTTTGCACCTACAGTTACACTCCAATGCCAGCAACGAGCATATGGGTGTGTAGTCAGTTCCGTTGAGGATCCGGCAAGCTTCTCGAGGGGTCAACCCAATACACTTGTCGGCTCGTGCAATTATGAGTGTCTTTTGTGAAAGGATAGCCGATAAGATCGCTGCTCGTGCAGTTGGGTATGTCTTCTGCCTGAGGATAACTTCACTTTCGATCCGCCCAGGCAGGGATTGGACTGAAAAGCGGGGACAGTCAGAGCTAATAGCTTGCCAACAAGTATGCTGGTCAATTTGAAAACCTGCCGACCAGCAACATTGATAGCACTTGTGGACTCTACTTACCCAGGTAATGTCATGTCCTGGTCCTGCAATCGTGTTGTCGTCAATGTATCCCTGAACGCTAATGACCCGGGGGATACGATTCATATAGTGATATATCGGGTCCATTGCCAAACAGAACAGGAATACTGAGAAAGACCTTCCCATGTCTACTCCCACATGCACAGCCCTAGGCGGCAGAAGTCTGCCTTGAACTTTATGGCGGATGAGCCTTCCAAATAAGATGTATTTGGCATAATTACATACCCATGTCGGGGCGTTGCGCATTCGCAGGATATGTAAGATCCAATAGGGATTAACCCGCTCAAAGGCCTTTGATAGATCAACTAGTAGCGCAGCCATGGGAGTATTACTGTCCAGTAAGGCTTGTATGGCATGGACTGCGTGCTGCGGTTCTTTAAAGCAATTCATGACTACTTGCGAAGGATGCATATATGCACAAGTTGCTTTCATGACTACAGCAGCAATGGTGCCATCAACAAGCCTGTCACACGTATTGGGCATTCCTAATGGTCTGAAGTAGTCCGCAGTCGGACCTACTTTTGCCTTGGGTATCCAAACCCCTACCTGTACAGGTGCAGCTCGCAGGCCTGCTAGCATTTTCATCATTAGCTGATCTAAGACTGGGTAGCTATCTTCAGGGGAGAGCCTCCATGCAGAGTAGGGGATTCCATCCGGGCCAGGGGCTGAATCTTTAGTGCCCAGGAGTGTATGGAGAAAGTCCTGTTTCTGGGGGAGTTCAATACTTGGCCACGGCGAGGCAGTTTGATATTCCCGTAAAATGGGTTCCCATTCTTGAAGAGAGTCTTGAGGCTTAACAAACCAAAAGTTCCGCGTGTCCAGCATGGCTTCGTCCAGCATCTGGGAAGTGGTGCACTGTTCTCCCTGCTGATTGAGGATCGGCCCATTATAGATGACGCCCTTGGGGCAAATAGATCGTAACCGATTCCAAAACGTAATGTTATTGCCGATACCTCTGGCTTGTTGATTCACCTGCTCAAGAGCGGGATACTGCCGAGTCATCGTGATCTGATCTAGAAAATCAAAAATCTGTTTCAACAGATCACTTCGAATAGTTATTTTTCCTGGATATAGCTCACTAACCACGTTAGAAGTAAAGATATGGTAAGTGGCAGTCTGAAGTGCATGGAGTTGTTTTGCAGGTACGTGTAACACTTCAGCTCGAATTTTCAGGAATTTCCGCAGAAGTTCATGCTCGGGAATGCGAGGATGATCAGATGGAATAGGTTGTTGTCGCCACCAAGACCACAGGGTGGACACAAACTCAACTTCATCTGTTTGGGGTAGTCTTTGAATCCTTCTTATCAGCTCTTGTAGATCGTTGGGAACCATATAGGGGTTAGCCTCGTTCTTTCCAGGGCAAAACACGTTAGTTGGGATGGTTTGATGGATTGGGTCTTTCATGTCACTTTTGACTCTTGGTCGAACTACAAAGGTCGCGGTGAGTTGGTAATGCCCACTTAGGTGATGTCGCCTATTGGCTGCTACCATCACATCTATTTGGGCCGCAGCTATATAATCAGTGGGACATAGTACTCTATCAAGTGCTGAACTTCCAGTAGGGCTTTCAAAGGTGTGAAGTTGTGGATGCGTGTCGAGAACTTGCGCGTGGACTAATAATTCATTCCAAAGGTCCGGACAACTGGCATCCACCTGGTTAAAGTCTCCCCCATATAGAGGGGAAAGTCTACTCTACTGGTCTTGACCCAGGCGATTAATTCTTTCAGCTCAACGACCTTGGTTTGTGGATGTAGATACACTGACAAGAGTCCGATGGTAGAATATCTGTCTTGGATTACCGCAAGGACAATGCGACCTGGTATGACAACTTCTGTTCGGTCAAGTTTCCACCCAGGTGGAATTAGGGCTGCCGAACCACCCGACACTCCACCTCTTTCTGTTAACAATCCTTGGGTGTGTGCAACTTGAATACCTGGTATATTATGGTGCAAGACCTGATGGGTTTCAGCGTGCCATCTGGTTTCTTGTAGTAGAACCGGGCCTGTGCGTAGCAGTCGCTTAATGAGTCGCATTTTGGCATCCCCTGTTCTAGTTGCAAGTGTCCACCCTGATACATTCCACACATGTAATCGTTTAAGCCTAAATGGAAGATCTTGTCTGATAGCTTTTCGGTATTCGAGAATGCCTCTTCCTATTTCTTCTACTGCAAGAGAAGGTAATGTTCGTGAGTCACACATAAGTTGCTGATAAAAATCATCAACACCCTGATGGAAAAGTGCGGCAACATGTTGCAGGGTTAGCTTCCACCATGGTGTTCGGACATGGAGTATATTGGGCAATATTGATAGGTCACGTATCTTTGATAGATATGGCGGGCATTGAGTCCCTGTTTCATATAGGTAAGTCGTTTTGACACATCGCGTAAGCATCTTGAGCATAGTACGGAGCAGTGGAGCAGGCAGGTTCCGCAGAATCATCATTATTTCGAGTGAAAGAGTTCAATTTGCTCCCTCCGTTGGGGCTTCTCCAAGTGCGAAAAGCAGCCTGCTCCACTCCTCCGTACTTGCAGAGATAAGATATTCTCCTGATGGGTCCAGTGTATGGGATTGTATGAGTCGAGTTCCAAGTTGCCTGGGCATTCGTCGCATGGACGATGACTGCGTATACCACATTGGTGACCATACGACAGGGGTGGCAACTTTGTACGCAACAAAGGACTCAGAGTCTGCAATAGCTCGAACTTGGTGATTGTCAACCACATGTATGGCGATCCATTGTGGGATGGCACCACTAACATCTCGTGCTAATACACCTATAATACTTAAGCCGCCTGTGCCATCAAGGCCACCAAGTAAATGAATGACAGTGCTAGCGGGCGAGGCATTGTGCATAAAGCACTGCGGGGCACCAAGCGTGTGCAAGTAACACAAAGCACAGAAAGGGCACTGTAAAGCCGCAAATTCACTCAGATGTATATAGTGTTGTCCATCATCAATTCGAGCAAGTATCGGGTAAGTCGCAAATGTATGATAGGAAACTTGCACCACATCAGCAAATATCTTTGGCATGTTGGCATGAATAAGAAGATCTTTACTTTGACGATAGTCAAAGGCGACCGTTCCAAAGCGAAACGGTTGATCAGGCTCATGAGAAAGCAACAGGAATAACAGGCAAGGTCGCTGCACCCCAACATAGATAAGGGGAGGTTGCATAATTTTCGGTGCCCAAATGATAAAACCGTAGGGAAATTGGTGCTTTACACTAAGCGTTGCAATCTGGAAAACAACAAAAAGTTGTTTGATAGCAGTAAGTTGTTCAGCATCAGTATATTCTTTCAACAGTCCAATATGCTTAGCTTTGATCTCTTGAGCTTCAGAATGAAATCCAATACCATTTTTAACAGCCAAGTTCATCATGTATGCTGATAGGGGAACATTCTCATATGTGCTTGACGACTCTCGCACCCAATCAATCCTAGTTTGGGTCATGATGTTGCTCAACTCTTTATCACCAAAGGGGGGGTCGTTCTCACTGTGGGTTCCGTGACACTTTGGAGGTTTGGATCCTTGTAGAAACGCAAAGACCGTCGGCTGGTGCACTACTGGGGGGCGAGCTGATTCGACACTATCATTAAGAGAGTAGTGCCGCCATTTCGCTTCAAAATCCACTTTGTCAGCTCTGAGTTGAACTCCTCGAGCGGCTGCTTGTTCCAATACCAGCTTCAGCAGGTCTTGGTATTTTGAATAAACTTCTTGGATACTCGGTAGGTCTTTACGGCACGGCTGCGCATCATTGTTTCCCTCAACCCACTGTTGTAATTGATCATCGGTACCGAGGGCCGCACTGATGAGAGATGGATGAAAACTATTTCCACAAAAGTCTCGAATCACTTTATCCGTGAGAAGGGAAGGCCCATGTCTTTCTGTCGTTAAGATATTCTCAAGTCCTGCTAATTTGCGTACTTCTTGGACCGTCAGGATTCTCATTGGCAGTACAATATTTGGGTTATGAAAGATAGGCGCTAGTTGTTCGATGAGTTCGTCTTTTTTGGATGTAGTCGCTCTGTCTGTTTGAAGAGTGATAAGGAAACTTTTCCAAATAGGGAGAAAGTGAGCAGGAATGAAGCTTGCCCATGGCAGGTTTGGGACTCTATCTCCCTCAGCCATTTGGGTTAATAACATGAAAGATTTCCTCCCTCCAAAAAAGGAATAATCCCATAGAAGTGCACTGGGTTGGTAGCCTGTCCAGGAGAGCTTCAAGATTCCACTGCTTGACAGTCCTCTTGTTCGGAGTAATGGAGCCAATGGTAAGTTTTCGCCTTTCAGAGTCACTAATGGGCCCCATTCGTCGAGAAATGTGAGTGGAACAATAGTAAGTTCCTCTGTGTCCATGTGACTCCGTAGAAATACCCTTTTTCGCTGGATACCATAGTAGGGACTGGTGTCCCAAACCCACCGGTTGGTTGGTTGCTTACTAGGGAGTCCAAGACAGTATAGAAACATTTGAAAGTGTTCAGACTGCTCGAGGCGCTGCATAGCTTTAGGTTTGCGGTCAGTTTGTACAATTTGCATGCTTCCAGCATTCTCTGTTAAGTATCGAATCGATTCAGTTCCAAACAGCTTCTGAAGGTGCAGAATAACAAGGTAAACTACAAAGAAGAGCATACTTCGCTGACCTGTCAGCCCAAGCAATCCATTTAGATAGCCTGCATAAGTGAGATCTTGACAGGGAGATCCTGCGACAACAATCCACTTGATTGTAGGGTGCATTGCCTTGGCTTGACGAAGGATCAGAGAGTCACGGGCAACTAGCTCCCAGACATCTTTAACGTAGATGGTAGCAACCCCTTCAATCGTATATCCCCACTGTTGGTCTTCACGCAGTCCTATTTCAGCAGCGACAAGCCGACGTAGGACAGGATCAATTTCTGCAGCGATGAAAATAGTAGGGGGTTTACCTAGTTTTTTCTTAATGATATGATAGACAGATCCAACTCCATCAAACATCGAGATAACACCAATGTTGGCCAGCGTTCCATGTGCGATGATCCTAGGTAATCCTTCAGGGTCGATCTCTTCAACCATACCCTCATTCTTGCCATCTTTCGGGGGTCCATGTCTTGTCGCCTTCGCCTTCTTCTTGCTCGACTTGGTTTTAGCATTGTGCTTGCATGAAGGGTGAGAGAGCTGCGAGGTTCGTGTTCTTGTTTGCTTCCGAGGCGATTTGAGAAAGCCTTTGACAACCTTTAGTTGTCTTCTGCGATACTGCGCAACTTCACCCCCTCCTGCTGCTTCAGAAAGTTGCTTTGTCATTAGGATTGCTTTGGGTGATTTAACTGGCAGCATGACAAGCCCACTGATGAGGAGCTTCCCGCTGACAAGCTTGCTGTCCACAACTCGTATACCATTGTTATGGTCGTACATACTTATCATTCCAGGCTGACTAGTATGAAGGACTATGAGCTGGCTGTCAAAGTCAAGCCTAGTGGTGGCTATGAGGCACTGGATTTCGTACTCTCTTTCTTGGAACATAAATTTGTGCCCGAGTGGGAATCGTTCTTCCTCGAGCTTCGGAAAAGAACCTCCTGGAGGTGCTTTGATTCGAACGATGATCAAAGGGCCTAGTTTGCCACATTTCCACTTGGCTTTGGCAGCGTCTAGACATGGACAAGCTTGACATTCTGTCAATTCATCAGTATTCCAGATTGGAACTAACAAGTCACAAAGTTCATCGATACTTGTGTTAGGCTTGATTGTTGCTGTGAAGGTGTCAATTGGTATTGCGCTAGACCGTGAGCACGCCTGACATTGTAACACAAATCTCGAGAAGAGAAAACTACGAGTACTCTGACTAAGGTTTGCGCATACAATTGAATACAGGTCATACACTGCATCATTTTGTGTAGTACTGTTAGGGGGAATGGCACTGAGTGTAGCTAAGGACAGGCAGGCGTCAAAACATGTAAACGGAAAAACCGTGGGTACTTGATGGACCCAGCTCCACCCTACACCTACTGCTGCAAGGGCTGCCTGTCGAACATGTATACTAACATGTGTTGGGATCCAAGGCCCTCTTGATAGGAGATACAATGCAATATTCATGCTAGACATGTGACCACAGTGGATCGCAATGTCTTGGGCTTTGTTAGCTAGGGCTGCAATAATGGTAGCATCAAGAGTAGGGAACCATTTTCGGCTAGATTCAGCGAACGGAGAAAGGGAGGCAAATCGAAGTTGCAGGGATTGACTTTGAGTCTCACGTTCAAAGGATGGCTGGGTGAGGTCAATTTGCTCGGTGTTGTCATCTTCCCCAGTGATATCAATGCACACACGCGTTTTGTCATTAGCTGGGAGGACAGAACTTCTTTTAAGGGCAGCCTGGATAGGGGGCAATGCTTCTCCTTGATGTAAGGAGGAAGCCTGGGACGACTTGGTCTTCACAGGGGCTGCGATGCCAGGGGGATCTTTAACGATTTCAACGACAAAAGAGTCATCAGGTAGCAATGGCTGCCTTTCTGGTAAGCAATCATTTCCAATAGGGGCCTT
Organism: Cladocopium goreaui; assembly: GCA_947184155.2. Classification (NCBI taxonomy): domain Eukaryota; class Dinophyceae; order Suessiales; family Symbiodiniaceae; genus Cladocopium; species Cladocopium goreaui. Next base: position 145,362 of record CAMXCT020001532.1, read on the forward strand.
AGAGGCAGTATCTGGAGGCTGGCATTGACTTGGAGGTGTGAGCTCAATGGGGTCACTGTTATCAGATTTCGCATTGTCATCTTGTAAGGGAAAGGAGACACCGGGTAGGGAGGACGGAGTGATAATAGGGTCAGAAAGCTCGTTAGACAGTCTGCCTTTGCTTACAACCCCACCTTTCCCTTCTCCACAAGTAGATTTGTGCTCTTGTAAGCTAGTTTTCTGACTGCTAAGAGCTTCTCCTTCACATGTAGGAGATTTTTTGAGGGGGGTGGAGAGATGTGCAGGTTGGGGAGGTAGCATTTCTTTATCTTCCTCCTCTATTTTGCGTATATTGTCTCCATGATGGTCTTGATCAACAACCATGTCAGTAATTGGTTGCTCACTGGTGCCAGCTGGGTGACTAGCAGGTAGGTTAGTCCATGGGATGGTTGGGCTGACAGTAGGGGGGTCAGTGCGTGCATCACCAGGTGCTAAGTGCCCTTCTGGAACTTTACAAGTGCGCTGAGCACCTTTGAGTTCACCTTGACTGCTTAACCGCTCTGCATTTGACTTCACAGTGTCATGAACGCTTGCTCCAGCGACAGCGTCAGTGAGGGGGGGACTGTTTTGATAGGGGTTGACATGTTGGGAGGGCGGAGTTGGCGAGGGGGTGGTGCCTAACGCTGCGTAAGCCGGAAGCTGATCGATTTCTTTCTTGCTGCTGGGAGGGACAGACGGGGTCCTAGGCGGTTTAGCACAATGGTCAGTTCGTTTGTCCTTCGTAAGCGGCTGGTGCTGTGGAGAGCTTGTAGAAGGCACCGTGGTAGTTTTTCTATTGGTACCACTGTTGTTGAATGTACTAAATTTCCATGCAGCAATAGCTTCAACTTTGGTATCAGCAGTTAGCATGGCACTGAAGTCAAAGTGGGGAGGCACCAGCATGACAAGATAACAAGCTTTGAAAGGATATATTTGTAGAGCATCGACCTTAGTGAGGTATAATGAGCTTTCAAGGCCATCAACTCGGTTGATTTGACATTGCTTCCCTGACGGTATTTCAAACATCATAATTCTGGTAAATTTTGACACTTGCTCAAACTTAAGGAAGTTTTGCTTGCAGAAGTCTCCTTTCGCACTATTCACTGATTCAAAATGACTGAAATGTGTCAAAAAAGTATCTAGCGTATCTCTTTCAGGTATAAATTCAAGGAAGAGGATCCACGGGTAGGTCTCTTCAGAATGCGTGTATGATACCTGTTGAGTTTGCAAGTCAACTGCTGAGTCCTTAAGAAGTCCAAACCGTCGCTTCTGTGAAGCATTCTGGGTGCTGACAGGGGCGATG